>JADDOH010014798.1:0-62838 GCA_016648135.1 Agrypnia vestita | reverse complement strand
CCGCGGAATGTTGCAGTGAGTACGCTCGGGTACCGTGCGCATGGCAACGTTGCCACGGCACGGAGAAATGCCCGCGCTATGTTGTGGCGCGAAGGTTCGCGGAACATTGCACGACGTTGACAAACGTCACGTAAGACTCTAAGAACCGCGCGTGCTGTTGAGGGACAATTTGCCCCTAGTGAAATACATGGCTTAAACTACAGATACACCATGCTTATTTAGTGGCACGTGAGCATGGCCGCGTAATCGACCTTCTTTGGCCTTGCTTATTAGTGGCTTGTGTTGTTACTACACATTCCTATAGATAAGCCATGCCACTGTTCATATCACCATAGAGCAAGATGGTATCTTTGGAGCATTTGATGAACATGCTTGTCTTATTATGAGCAGCTTATTCCTTCTGGCGGGGCTTTCGCGGCTAGTACTTATCAATGTCGATCCTTTCTCCGGTCCGCGACAGATGAAACAAATATTAGGCGCGATTTGGGGAGATGATAAACATTACTTTTCGGTGACCTTATTAGGAATCACTAATGTCTAATGGAATACTTCTCACCGTTTTGTGTAAATAATATAAGTGGGAGAAATATAATTGTTTCATGAAAACTTTATTAAAAGGCATGATGGATTCAAATCTTACAATATAACAAGTTATATAAACACTAAAATCAAAAATGTGCGGATGGAACGTCGGGAACTTTTGATATTTATTGAGGGGTTCACATTGAATTTTCTATTTCAGGTTGCCAAGTTTACCCCATTTTAAACAAGAGCGTCTCTATTCTATGACAAGAGCATGCCACTAATAAGCATGTGTGTTTGATTGTTAGCTTTGGGCATGCTTATTTATGAGCATGCCACTAATAAGCATGCCAGTAATGAGCAAGTGTGTACACTTGTTAGGGCATGCTTATTAGTGGCATGCTCATTAGCATGCCACTAAATAAGCATGTGTACCTGTACCTTAACGCAATCAAACAATGCGCGTATTACGCACTGTACCCCACACTAACTCAATTGCAAGCTTATATGAGAAGACCTATTTACAATTATTTATTTTTAAATTTGACGCTGGCCTATCTCCTTCAGGACGAATATACCTACACTGAACTGCCCTCCCGTTGAAATGTCATCCACTGAATGTATAACAAATTAATCCAAGTGGTTTATACAATAATTAATGCGGGTTATTTTTCTCCCATCACAAGAATGTGTCGTACATACAATACGTATTGTGCTGACCCTAATGTCGATGCTGATATTCTTGCAGACACCCTATCATCATTCAAAAAGTCACTCCTGCATAACATCCATTTTCTTGACAGAAACCTGAACCAATAAAACACATTAAATAAATTATTAAGTTCCATATTTTTACATGATCACAGTACATGGCAGACCCCCAGCAACATGGTGGATTAATATTGAGAGGGAGCTGTCAGCACAACATTCGTTCCCGTTGTGAAAATCCTGTCGGCTTCGTACAAGGAGGGCAGTCCCTGGATGAACCGGGATAGAGGGGCAGGGAGAAGAAGAATAAAGTATAACAATCGTTTCTCTACCATTATATTGTCCCTTTAGACGTAAAACTCATTAACCGCAATATTGGCCAAAATGAGTTCATATTCATTCATATTTTTGCTTCTCTATTCCAGGTAAAAATCAGTAAGCGAATATTCCGAGTCTATTCATAGTTATTTAGTGTTATAGCTAAACCCCATAATTAAAACATTTTCAAATGTTTAAACCTTACTAACTCAAAACTACCCCAATGTCACATGGTGAGTTTCACCTCTAAAAGGACGATATATTGTAACACTTCGTCTATTTTGTGTATTACTAATATAATAACCTGGTTATCCTGAGTAAAGAACGATTTTTTAATTTTACAGGAAAGCTTATTTAGAAGCTATACTTTACTGTCCCAATCTATAAGATCTGGACGGACCTTATTTTGCCATCTTGTGAATTTCGCTTAGACGAGTCCGAAGGTATAGAAAACATTTTTATTTAAAGTGCTACTGTCACAGAATCGCGGCGGTGGGAGACAAATCAGACACTTGAAATTCGCGTCGCTCAGCACTCGCCGCTGGTTTCTGTGGTATCGCCGAACTGTCACAACACAAAACTGTTTTGCGCACCGGTCATGTCCCCCGTTATATAGGAAATGTCATTTCGCGAAGTTTCGAGAATGATCGACTGACTTCTGAACATTTCCGGTGATTTCTAATTTACGATTGATTTACCATACATATTTTTCATACACATCCCTGAGGATTAGTAATTTTTTCACACGCGGCCATCAAAAGCATTGTTAACGACTTGGTAGTTATTTATGGCTTGATTATATTATTTACAATAATAAAAAAACATGAAGATTGTCTGCTATGACACGCCTCGGTACCCCCCAGCAAACAAATGAGTGAGCTCGTAAAATAATTAACGTCTCCCCGCACGTCACCCACCGTTGGGCGGCCGCTCGTTTCGTAACTCGAGCCAAAATTTCACCGCTCTCAAGTTCGCAACAATCGTGCGCGCCGGCACCTGCGTTCGCAAAAGCGCGGGCCGCGCCCCCTCAGCGAATCTTTCCACTTGAGGATTCAACTTACTATTGTGAGTGACATCACTCGTAATGCTTCTCAGCAGTCCCAGCGTATTAATCTGTCTGTCGGTCGACAGTGGGACACTTGAAATTTATTAAAAAAAAAAACTAACCTATAAAAACCAAGTTTTTATTATACTCCCTTTCCCATTTGTATTGTTTCCGATTTGATATTCTATCAACATATTCCTCTCGCTTTAAGTTCACGTGGAAAATCTATTCCATGTATATTATTATCTTTAAAACTTATAGAATATTGAAAACGTAATAATTGGTATAGGGAGGCACGGCGTCGGCGAAACCCGTGGCTCCAGTCAGACTAGTTGAAACAGGTTTCGCGCCTTCTCTACGCGTCGGGCTCCTTTCTCATTTGTATGAGGAAAAGGGTTAAAAATCGATCCAAAGTTTTTTCGGCAGACAAGCAGACGCTACGAATTATAAAAGAAAGGAGTAATAATACAAAATATGAAATATTTGAACTATACACTAAGTTTTCGTTCTTCTTCTAGATGTTAACTATCAAAGGGGATCCACATTCTTCAGCCACGTGTTTAGATCGTGGGTTTTCAGGTATTTTAAGATAACTGATCGAAACGGGTTTAAGGTGAAATTCGCGAAATTCGTGAAACGAGTGAAATTCACCACTTTTATCACAACTTCCCTTGCATTTTGTATAGTATTTTTATATGAAAATGAATCGGATTAAAATTCATTCATAAGGTTCCATATACTTTAAGAGCAATCATAGCGCCCAATGAGGTAGCATTGAATAGAACAGAATAAAAAATATACGAGCGGTACAAAAGCAAAGGCAACTATATAAAAAAAAATGTTTTGTATGCAATCACTGAGGATAACCAATTTAGAATAGGTATACTGAATCCGAGCTTTTATAGGAATATCCATATTTAAAAGTTAAAACTTTATTTATACACGTATATTAAAGGAAAACTGAGGCGTCCATTGTTTTCGAAAACTTATTTCCAATGAGATGCAAGTTTCATAGATTTCAGAGAAATTCCCTTAAGCGGTGACAAGTTTTTTGTATGTATCTCAGAAACACCTCAATGGAATATTGCTGTCTTTGTTTTTATATTCCTCACAATAAAATATAGCTTGTTGATCATTGTGGTGGTTGAGTCAGAAGTGGCATTAAGGATTGAGGGAGTGAGAAAGGTGCGACATGCGCAGTGGGTGCAGTTTCGTCCGATAAAACACAAAGATGGTCGCGACCGGCGGCGGTGAAACGGTTCCGGCATCCGGTATCGATCGGGAAACAGAGGGAAACGCATTTTAATGCGGCAGAATCAATTAGTCGAGCTCGGCCGGCTCCATTTGCAAGTACGTTTTGCATATTTATTATGTTTGCAGTCAAATAATTGCGCCGGTGAAAACAAGTGGTCCGCAACATTTCGGAGCAAATGGACATGGATTTCACTATGGTAATACACACCTTTAGATGGCTATCTGCCATGGTCATTATGCCATTAACCGTGCTCGAGCTAGCGCACCTCGTCAGGTCGTCCATGTATCTCATTGTCCTTGCACTTTATCTTGGCATTTGTGTAGCGACAGCTGACCTTACTTAAAACTAAATACACACATAGGAACACACAGAATTTAGAATTTCGATGTATTTACTGCGCGCACATTCTTCATAGACAATTGTTTTGTCTGGTGATAGCAAATTAGTATCGTATAGAAATTTGCAAATTATTGCAATATTATTAGCGATTTGTACCCCTTTCCACAAATATTTTATTTTATTTTTCCTCATATACTCCTCATTGATAGACGTGAAAAATGTGAATAATAATTAATTAAGATAAATTATAGATGTCTCACAGAGGCGAAGCTATTTATATTACGTATAGAAGTCTTTGTCGTGCATCCACATGGTTTACCATGTGGTTGCACAACACAACAAAGACTTCAAGCCAGATTTAAAAACGACCAGTTTTTTAAGTCCGGTTTAAGTGATCACTTTACACAATGTAAAGTTCACGATTCCACCCAAGATCAACCACGCAACAAAAGTAAAAATATTTTATTTATGTACCTCATTTCACATATTTAATACAACTACGCTATCGCCATCCATGGTTAAAAATTCGTTGTGTAAAGTGATCACTTTATTATTTTTTTAGCCGAATATAACAAAACTTCTCGTATCAATAATATAACGGTTTGTTTGTCGACACCAAATTTTATAATACCAAACTAGGCTATTTCTGTCCCCTACCTAGAATGATCAATCTAATATCATGGCTTAGTTTAAATGCGACATTTTAATAAACTAAGATAATAATCGTTTTCTCGTGTAATACTTATGGAGTAGAAACCAGCGACCGCCACAGACTTACATTATAGTATCTATTTTCTTTATTTATTGCTCTTTTCCTAATTTGCTTAAAATTTTTAACTTTGTACTGAAAATTTATTTTATGTTGTTTTTTTGTACTTAATTGTTTTCGTTTTTTATCTCTTATGTTTATAAAGTGAATAATTTTTAACTTACAATTGTAAAAATGAACCTACAGACAAACGTCTTTTTAGCCGTTTTTTGGGATTAAATATTATAAAATGTAAAGAAAATAAATAGAATAAAAAAAAATTAAAAAATATATTTTTAAAAAAATGAAATATTTTTTGTAGGTGTACACTATAGTAGGTAATAAGGTTTGGATATTACGACATTTGAGTTCGGAGGATTCTGGCAGATAACAAATAATATAGGTACAAAAAATGAGTAAGGTAAACGTAAAAACAAGAACAGACGCTTTTTGCGGGTCATTTCTTCCGCCAGACGCACGAAGTTCTATACATATCATTTACTTTATGGTAACAAATCTGAATTATATATATAGTTTAATCGGGTCACTATTTAAAAATATTACCTGATATTTCTGCCAAAATCCCCCGACCTCCAATGTCATAATAACCATACCTTCTTACCTATTATAGTGTACATCTACGGAAAATATTTCAGATTGATACTTGTAAGTCTGGCGGTCGCTGGCTCTTAGTCATTACGTTTCCCATAAACGAAATCCTCAATATTCGACCACATCTAGTCTAGGACCATTATCTACATGTAATAAAAATGTTTTGTGTTTTACTTACTTTTATTCGCGGAAGTCTTATTTTTTACGTTTACAGCTATAAATTGGACATAATATTTAATTCACTTTTTTTAAAGTAATCGATAATTATTACCTGCTTCGATCAATGGAAGTAAAGTTGTATATTTCGACTCACTATCGGGTAAACAACTACAAGGCTACTACGCCGCCAGCCGTTGTGAGCAAAAATGTGTTTGGAAAACAAATCATCAATTTGATTCAAATATTAAACAAATCGGTTTCTTACGGAAGCATCACCTGAGCGCGATGCTGGCGCAAGTTTACCAAACAACGCCCCTCGGGTGATAACATTTAGACAAATAGTCCACACGCAGTCTATCACATTACTTCGAAGACGTAAACTTGTCCATGAAATAAAACACATGTACAGTTGCCGGCAAACTTCTTGAAAATTTTTGACGTAGTGGGGGAATGCGCAGAAGACAAAATTTGGGTCTCTTTGGTGGAATAGTACACGCGCAAACTTCCCCCCACTGCGCAGAAAAAATTCAAGATGTTTGCTGGCTACTGTATCTGTCTACATGTTATATTACGTAAAAAAAAACGCCAGTAACACTTACGACGTTGTAAAGTCTGTACAATCGGACGAGATTATCGGGATTGATCAACATTTTTTATGTTTTGTATGTTTAATTGTGTATGTCTATAGAGCTTTTAGTAAATACTTAAAACTTATGTTCAAGTCACTTTCAAATAATGAAAATAGTTTTGAATAATATTTGCTGTATTTTATCAACCTAGCATAGTAATAAAAAGTACTACTAACTCTACTACATTGACTTATTGATGCTTGGAAAAATGCTTAGAAAAAATTTAATGCAATGATTAATAATTAACATTTTATTAAAATTGCTGATACAAAAATGTAAGGCATTGTCGTTAATTTCTATACAGCTCTATAAACAAACAAAAAAAAACCCAAAATTTTCGGGATCCCGATCCCTAGGAACCCTGCGGGATTGGAAATTCTAATCTAGAGGGATCCCGAAAGGGCAATCCCGACCCGGGATTGCATTCCCTAGTCATATCAATATAATTAAACCAGATGCAAAGCGCTCGGCCTTACATTTGATTATTTAAAAGCACGGGAGGCCTGAATATAATCGCTAACTGTGGAGGCTGAAAATGATATTGGTATGGTGTTTACAGTAGAAAATCACTTCCTTTTTTATAATAAATTTTATTTTCATAATTGAAAAATATGTTTTACGCAAACAACGTCCCTACTAGATGTGAACCTATTTATTTAACTTAATATGAATGTAGAACATTAGCTTGTGAGTTGTGAGTTAAAATTTAGTAAAAAGACTTTTATTGCGTAACATACGAGTGAAGTCAGCATATAAATTAATGAAAAATACAATATTCTTGATTTTACGTGAAATTTCCATCGCAAAATAATTCATAAAAGAGCAGCAAAACAAACAAGTGATTTTACTTTACAATAAAACGTTTGAATAGTTGTAAATCAAAACCTACCTAGCTCCGTAAACTATGTTTTGGCAAATCTAAGAAAACAGTTTCACATTTTTTTATAACAAAGCTGATTTTTAACAAGCAATAATTTGAGATCGATACTTGATATGATAGTTGACTAATGTTCAAAATGTAGGAAAGAGTTTAGAGAGAATTGACATTCAAATCTAAAAAAAAATTATGGTTGGGTATATTACCGTTTCCAATAATAAGAACGTTGCCGTACGCAGTATAAATTCGTTAGGATTATGTGCCGTTATGGCATACCCTCTGTTTTTCTAATCTACCACCAGACGGCATTGGCAATGCATATGCATTTCGCGTCATCGCCGAAACGGTAGACCACGTATATATATCAATTTTAAGAATATATGAAAACGGACGAAAAGTCGAGCTTCCTATTCTTCCTATCTTATATACACTCGTTCCAATTACCCTGCAACTTCCTTCCTGACTCCCGTAAATCGGTTAAGTTTGGACATACAACATCTATTTTATTTGAAAATAAAAAATGTTAACATCGAAAAATAGGTTTTATGGATTATCAAATTGCAATCAAAATCCAATTCATTGATTACGTATTTTTTAATAATAATATGCAAATGTCCTTGTAATTAACAGACGCTTTCTGTCACCCACGAGCCCGGCAGCCCGCGGCCAATGTCAGAGAGCCCCGACCAGCGCCAGCTTGAAACGTGACTCCCGCTCTGGTGGATTGTGTTACCCGATGATCGAAAAACGTCCAACCTTCAACCTCGAATCGGCGAGACGACGGCGCGAGAGGTACAGACAACCTGCCTGATCAAATAATTCACTAAATAATGCACTTTTCCTCATAATAAAAGATATTATGTACGTACAATGCACATATAAATGTTGGGCGTTAGCGTAAAGGTACAGATACACATGCCACTTAGTGGCATGCTCATAAATCAACCGGCGGTTGTTTGGCTAGTGGCATGCTCGTTACTAGCAACGTGCGTACACACATGCCACTAATAAGCAAGGCCTAGAGAAGGTCGATACTGCGCATGCTCACGTGCCACTAAATAAGCATGTGTATCTGAGGCTTACATGGATTCCGTTTTTTTTTTTTCCAAATGAAGAGGACACAACAAATTAGTCCATACAATTACTATATGTAATTATTGAAGAAGACCATAATGGTCACTCCATGTCCATTCCCGTAGAGCTCCCCCATTGTGACTGAGATACAACACTCTCCTGTGCACGTTTGTCTGAGATAGAAAAACATGTGGTTGTAAAAGAATTTTATACTTGACTAGCTGTTCGTACCCGGCGTTGCACGGGTGAAGGATTAAGTTGAAAATAATTTTTTTAGGGGGAAACAAAGGTTCGATTTGAACGGTATATATTTGCATCGAAAATATATCTGGGGGAGGGGAAGGGGTAAAACAATAGGGGGGAAATGTCACCCGGCAAATCCTAAAGAATAAGTTTCCAAATTTTGAGTCCGATCGGTCAAACGGTACAGATTTGCATCGAAAATATGTCAGGAGGAGGGAAGGGGTAAAAGAATAGGGGGAAATGTTGCCTATGTTACCCGCCGGGTCCCAAAGCATAAGTATGCAAAATTTGAATCGAATCGGACAAACGGTGTGGATTTGTATAAAGAACAGACAGACATTAAGTTTTATAGGTATAGATGAAGCCGCGGACTTCCTTACCGACTGATTACAGCAATTTGGAGGTGTCGTTACTGAGAAATGAGAAACGAACGAAGCGTTATCGAGAAAAGATGTTACACTAATTTGCGACTATTGCTTAAAAAATAATAGTGAATCCGATAAAATAATAGTAAAACACATACTTTATTATGTGCCAAGAAAAAATAATTAACCTTGTGAAAATATCACCAAATTCCTACCTAAATTTCAGGTTCGTGTCTATAATCTATTTCGATTGCAGACATGTTTTTACAAAACATGGGAAGAGTCTTTTCTAACAGACTAAGAGCCGGCGACCGCCAGACTTACATTATAGTATCGAACTTGAAATATTTTCTCTACGTGTACACTATAGTAGGTAAGAAGGTTTGGTTATTGTGATATTTGAGTTTGGGGGATTTTGGCAGATAACAAATAAAAATTTACAAACAACAAACAGACAATCCCGCACCCCGGCGAGTGCAGCGGGCTCCCGGCATGACTCACCCGCGCGGTGAATGGAGATGAAAATAACAGTGTTATTGCGTAAACAAGGCGATCCAGAGGATGTCTGCGCTGCTCCCCATCCTCGTGCCGTTAGCGCGAACCTGACGGCCGGCGCGAGGTGTGCTCGCCGCGTACGGCCGCTAAACGTCTACTTTACTTCATTCACAATATTTTGAGTTTATCCATATTTTTTAAGAACGCAGTACTGGATTTTATCCCATGGGATATCATTAATCAAGATTTATTATAGATGTCTCATAGAAACGAAATTATATTTTTTATGGTAAAGTAGATATGGAAGCCTTTGGATGTTCATAGGGCCTACGACCTATCGTACAGCTGGATTAATTGATCACTTTACACTGTAATGTTACCACATACCACATCTGTTAAATTTTTGGAAATTGTATATATATTTAAGTTTTACAACCCATTTCATATGTATGTTGTAATTATCACTAGCGCGACCGGCATCCAAAGATTTTTCTTTTTCTTTAATTAACTACAAATGTCACTAATGAGATATCTATTTTTGATTGGAATTTTTAAAGTAATATCCTTTATATGTGTAACGAGATTCTTCCGAAATATTAGCATTATGCTAGAATACGCCCGAAATATCATTTTTTTTTTTTACTTTATAGTATTTGTTATGTGAGACAAAATTACTTCATAGTCCTTAAAAAATAATATGTTACAATATTAAAACACAAATCACAACTTTTCACGGTTTATTTTAGTATTCCTTTAAAAAAAAATCTATATTTTTTCCCGTTGTTTAGCCTGTCCGGCAGTTTGTTAAATAGTTTTGGAATTACGTACCTACTGTAATAATGGACGGTCTCCGTAAAAAATATTTTGTTTTTTATTCGTTATTTGTAATATCGTATATTTGTGCTGTACCTATTAGTGTTTTAAATCTGTCCTTCGTGAATTCTTCCAGTGTGATTTTTTCAAGTTGCTTTTGTATCGGTAAGGTTTTATATATTTTGATTTTAGGAATGCTTTGTAGCTTTGAAAAAATATGTTGCCATAATCATTCAATTAATAACAATATAATCTTGTCCTAATGCGTATTGTTTTTAGGAGTTAAAGTAAAAGTAAAGTAAAGTGAGTAAAAGGAATAGTAACAGAAAGGTTTACATTTCCTGTAACTCTTAAAAGACTGTGCTAAAAAATACCTTCGGGAACGGTGGTGTAACACAGTGTTACATGATTAAAAATCGACATAGTTTTTAATATGTGGTAAAAAAATTTTTTTTTTCAATATAGATAAGACTTTGTAAAGGTCCCTTTATATAATTATGTAAGGTAAACATACATAGGTATTTGCATTATTTTAGTAAATTATCTAAAATCATCGAATTTGCGTGCGCTCACGCCGACGTATCATTACCAACTAAATTCAACGACGCGGCGACTGCAGTCCGTCTTTGTCTAACACGTGTTACGCGACTCCACCACGCTCTTTCGATATTGTTTTCTATTTTACCGAAACCCAAGCAACCGCCATCTCTGTCCTACGCGAAATATGTTGTATTGTCGTGCTCTTTCTTGCTCGATTTAACTGCGACGTGCAATATTCTGCTCCCTTTTACACACTGGTCGAAAATAATGAGAGTAATGAATAAATATTTATTAATTAAAAAAATCCGTACATTCCTAACAGTTTAATTGAGTCATTTTGGTGTGAAAATGTCTATTCGATGATTACAAAAAATGTGAAGTTTTAGTTTTCGTAAATAAGGTAGATATTTCATAATTTCTATGACATGTAGACCTACGTTACACCACCGACACACGGAAGTTAACCAGCCTGATCCATGCCAGCGTGAACGGTGGTGGGCTGGAATTAGGGAATGCAATCCCGGTCCCGCGAGATCTCGAGGCATTTTACGAGATCAATCCCGAACCGAAAAATCGGACGACATTATCGAGATTATCAGGATTGATCAGAATTTTTTATGTTTTGTATGTTTAATTGTACACGTCTATAGAGCTTTTAGTAAGTAATTAAAACTTATGTTCATGTCACATTCAAAAAATTAAATTGGCATTGAATAATATTTGCTGTATTTTATTAACCTAACACAGTAATAAAAACTACTACTAACTCTACTACATTGACTGATTGATGCTTGGAAAAACGCCTACAAAAACTTTAATGCAATGATTAATAATGAACATTTTATTAAAATTACTGATATAAAAATGCAAGGCAGTGTCGTTGATTGCTATTCAGCTCTATAAACAAACAAAAAAACACAAAAGTATTCGGGATCCCGCGAGATTGGAAATTCTAATCTCGAGGGATCCCGAAAGGGCAGTCCCGACTCGGGATTGCATTCCCTAGCTGGAATGGGAGACAAACTGCTCTGAAGGAAACTGTCTTAAAAAGGCCGGCATCGTAAAGAGGAAGTTCAAATTGCACAATGAAAGAAAGCCGCGGCACGCGTGAGCGATTGGGAGCAACGCACGTCCGGATGTTGGGCCGCGTGTTTACCTGCCATAAACCATCTGCGGAGCGGACCACCGCTGCGACTTCGCAACATCACTCTCCATCGAAAAACCGGTATAATTTTTTTTTTGTTTATTTAATTTATGGTACAAATACAGTTCTTATATATATAACATATGAGATTAAACATTTTTTTTAAATACTTGGTAGTCATGTAGACCGCATCAGTGAAGAGAAGCTCTTGAGTCTGATGAGGGAGCCACAGTTCTTATTCCTTGTTATAATATATAGGTACATAGTGTATACAAGTTATTTATTAATACAGTAAAAAGGTAAATTGATAATGAAAGTATAGGAGTTATTTTAAAAAAAGCTATAGGTTTAAATGATTTACGAATTTAAGTTTGATTTTAGGAAAATTTTAATTTTTTTGATTTGCTCTGAGAGGTTACTGATGCATCGTATCTCGATAGGTAAGTTATTATAGTAATTAATGGCTTTATAAATATAGTGATGCTGCATTTGGGTTGTTTTACATTTAGGCATTATGAATTGGTTTCCATTTCTCATAAGTTTGAAATATTCCTGGTTTTCTGTAAGGTTTTTTTCTTTACATATTTGTAATATGGAAACATTCTTGAAAATATCATCTACGTTTGGTACTGGAAACAATTTAAAGAGATCTTTTGTTGGAATACATCGCAAATTATCCGTCAATGGGTAAAAAAAAATTGAGTCCATAATATATGGATAAATTTAACGGGACAATACGGCAAATAAATTGACTTCACAGAAATTTAATACAACTTAAAGAACATTTACAAAATGTAAATAAGCTAGTTTCAAATTCTTGTGTTTTAAAATTGAATTTCAAGGATTCAATTGGGCTACTGTGAATGTTACCATGCGTGATAATATGCACACAATGTGTCAGTGTATAGACGCATTCATCGCTTTTATTGGTCACTCGGTCGTCGTGGGCGGAATGGTCGTTTGAAATTTGTTTAAATACGGTGCTCACAAGATATATGCACGCAATATCTGAATTCTGTAAATTAGGAAAGTTGTCAATAAATATTAATATTTTCGTTTTTTTTATATATATTTTTTTATCTTCGTGTATTATTATGTAATTATTACCAACATCATGCCTAGATTGCAATTGCAGTTAATTCCATCATTATAAATATAAAACACCCGTTTATAATACAAAAGCTATTCACGACGTCCATCTTATTTCAGCGGCTCGAAATTGTAATTCAGCTATTTATTGAACAAAGCAATATTGCTATTTCTGTATCTTGACAGTTATTGTATAACATTGTAATGCCATAATTTTTGAAATTTTAAGTTTAACAGGTTTAAAATTACTGAATTCGATCAATCAGAGAGCTCGTTATTCAAAATTGTGAATAACTTAACGTTTGTTTACGTTTTAGAGTTTTCTGATTGATTAAATTCATTAATTTCAAACCTACCAAGCTTATAACGCCAAAATTGGCGGCAACACAATATTACACAATAACTGTCAAGATACGGAAATAGCAATATTTCTTATTTCAGAATACAGCCGAGTTCTTATTCCTTAAAGCACTACAAACATATTATGTTCATACCATATATCTTTTTTTTAAATAGAGATGCGAACGCGGAATACGTGTCGCATCAATATTCTTACTATTCTCTAAACTAAGCCAAAAGCCTGTGCTATGAAAATAGGACTAACTTGCTGATGTCCTGGAATGGGGCTCGAACCACAGACCACCAGATAACTAGACGAGCATCATGACTAACAAGGTACTGATACACATGCTCCTTTTATATGGAATGTGTGGGATTGCACGAACCTTCCCACATTCTGGAATAAAGCTATTTTTATTTATTTATTTATTTATTAGTGGCACCTGAGCATTCGCAGTATTGAGTTTCTTGAGTCATTGTTATTTAGTAGCATGTGTGTACACACATTGCTAGTAGCGAACATGCTCATTACTAGCACGCTCAAAAATCAACCACCGGTTGATTTATGAACATGCTAATGTCATTCACCATGAGACGGGGTATCTTTTGAGCAAGTGTGAACAGGCTTGCTTGTGAGCATGCTAATGTCATTCGCGGCTAGTATCGATTATCAATGAGATCTTCTCAGTCCGCGACAAATGAAACAAATATGGCGCGTCGGGGAGATGACAAAACATTACTTTTCGTGACTTATTATAGGAATCACGATTGTATGTGAAATACTCGGTCACCGCTATGTAAAAATAATATAGCAAGAAATAATGTTTATGAAACTGTATTAAAAGACATTAATGATTCAAATCTTATAATAAAAATTATAAAAACTAAAATCAAAAATGTGCGGATGGAAACTCTGGAACTGTTTTGATTTATTGGTTCACTTGAATTTTCTATTTCAGTTTGCAAAGTTTCAATTTCGAGCTAGAGTACCTCACTATTCTATAACAAGAGTATGCCAGTAATAAGCATGTGTGTTTGAGCATGCTCATTCATGAGCATGACTAAAATAAGCATGCTAATAACGAGCAAGTGTGTAGAGTTGTTAGAGCACGCTAATTTGAGCATGCTAATGAGCACCTTTACACCAACAATCTTCTACTAGTTTTCCTATAGCAGGTATTATAATTTAATATAGTTTTTAAATATACTTTTGGTTTTGAGGCACACTGTTACGCACTAAGCAAAATGAATCCCTAGGTGCAGTCTATTTTAAACATCATTTAAGACCTTAAGCGATACAAGTACAATACATGCATGGCGTTGCAGAATGACGCATATATATTTTGATAGTGCAACACTGCCGATCGCAGCCGGAGATAGGTCAAAGTGCATTGCTCATTCGATATGTTTATGGGCAGAACTGCGCTTGTGTACGATGCTGATGCCGCTGAGCACGCTGACGAGCACCTCGTCTTCTCGCTCCGGTGCAGGAAGTACAGGTGGACTAATCCGCCGTTTTCCAGTGAGTCACACTGATCGTGATGTTAGATAAAAACACGATTCAATAGACAATACGAAAAAACGCAACAGTGCATTCGGATAATTTCAATTTAAATAATGGGTATATCAAATCGATTTTTTATTATCAAATATATTATTTAAGTACTGTGAAAAAATGGCGTGTAATTATCGCTAAAATGTTTGTGTTAACGTTAGGCGCATACAATTGAAAAGTAAAAAAAATTCTAACTTTTTTCACGCCCATAGTATCTATGCATGATTTTTATTAAATATTAAATACTGTTAAAAAATTGGCGTGTAATTAACGCTAAAATGTTTGTGTTAACGTAAGGCGCATACAATTGAAAAGTAAAAAAAATAGAAACTTTTTTCACGCTAATAATATGCATGACATGCATAAATGCTGTTAGTCAACTAATTTACTAAATAAGATAACTTACAGAAATCTCACAGAGACGAAGCTATTTCCATGAGAAACTGTTATAGAAGTCTTTTTTGGGCATTAACAGGGCCTACAACCTGTCGTTGGCTGGCTTAAGTGATCACGTAACGTTCACCGTCGTGCACACATCTTTTCCCATATAAATAGCTTCGTCTCTGTAAGACATCTATAATTTACTATAATTAATTATGATCCCTCTGGGGACAAAATCCAGTAATTGTGTCCTTAAAAATTTGAACATCCTAAAAAAAATTTTGACTAACTTCCTACTTAAAGAGTTTTATAATCAACAAAATAAGGTGAAAAAAAAAAATAAAGGTCCTTAAGATTTTGTGTTCAAAATGAGTGAAATTAATGAAGAAGTTAATGAGCACTATTGGAGCTGATCCATAGGAAACTCAGGAGAGAACCGGCGAGTACCGCGACGGATGGAAAATAATATAAACCTGTAAGAGTTAAAGTATTTTACTACTAACCTGTCCATGCTTGTTTGTTACAGAATCGCCTAACAGCGAGCGAATTGGGTAGGCCAAAACATAAGGCACCCAGGCCTGCTTTGCTTGCTGAAGGCAATAATCGTAGAGACCGCCCGAGATCAAGCTACATAGACCAGATTATCGGAGATGAGCGCTGTAGCACCCTACCAAGAAATGAAGAGGCCGGCAGGTGACAGAAAGGAGTGGAGAGATCGAGTGCTGGCGCAGACCAATACTAGAATTGTGACCCAAAAAAATTGTGTATCGGTGAATTCGGAGAAAATGATACCTAGAAATAGTAAAGAAAACAATGTAGTAAAGTAAGAATATAATAATAAACCAAACAGTCGTATGACTATGCACCATTCATTTAATTTCATTAAAAAGGTAACCCATAAAAACCAAGTTTTTTTATACTCCCTTTCTTTGTAAAATATAACAACAATTAAAGACGAATTAAAACATATAACATAACACTAAACTTACAGTAATTTAATATATTTCTAAAATGTCAGATGTTTTGAGCTTCGATAAGACACTTCATGCTTTGAAGATTAAATTCTAAAAATATTTGTCAGTTAATTTAGATTTTCGACATTCGTAGAGAAGTACCTATTATGTATACCGACGGAGTAATTCAAATTTAGAAAATATTCCGCGACGTTATCGGGCCGCCGTTGCTAATCAATGCTAATGATTCAAATTCGAAAAAAAACAATAAAATTTCTAAAAATTCGAAATTATACTATAATTATTATTATTTTTAACGAAAATTTCATAGATCTTCTTGATCGTCGCCACGAGTCTACTTGCCAAGTTTCAGCTCGATTAGATCACGGGAAAAGGGTTAAAAATCGATCCAAAGTTTTTTCACCCGGCAAGCCGGCAAGCAAGCAAGTAGACGCCACGAGTTAATATAAAGGGAGTAAAAAAACATAAGAGAGTCCAAGCAAATTTACTGAGAATAAATAGTCCTCAAATTATTGAGTATTTTTTTTTTGCGGGTATTGAATGCAAGTCGGGCGGCCACCTTCAACACGGGAATGGAGGAGAGTGAAATGAAGTGTAAGAAGAGATGGGCAACAACGAAATGCCCCCTCCGCGTGATGTCCGACCAACCCTGTGTTCGGCGGGCACTAAGCTTGTCACCGTCCGGGGCGCTTGCGACACCGGGGCAATATAAAAATGGCGAAGTTACTAAGCAAACAGCCGCTCGAGTGGATTCAGCACAAGTGGAGATGATAAGATAAGATATTAATGTGAATAATACGTCGCCAGACCGTGCGCTGTATCGGCACAGGGACGCGTCAGCTGTAATGATGATAGTCTTCTTAGGCTTTCCAGTTATGGATTGATTTTCATCGAACGAAAATTAAAAGGAAAAACGGCTAAATCCAAGATAATGGTCCCATTTGCACATACAACTAAAATGATTATTTCACTATATTATTGAATGTGCTAATAACAAAATGAAAGATAATTTACGTTTAAAAAGTAAGTATGGAATAAGATATTACACTTTAAAGTTTCGAAAAATGCACTGCATATTTTGACATTTCATAGGCAATAAATGAGGTTAGGTTAGGTTATTACGTTTGGTTTGGTTAGGTTATTAGGTTTGGTTAGCTTAGGTTATTAGGTTTGGTTTGTTTAATTTAGATTACGATTATTTTAGTTAGATTAAATTAACAGGACATTAAATTATATAGTGAAATACTTATTTTCATTGTATGAACAACGGGACCATAGTCTTGGATTATTCCGGAAAAGCCGCAACCTGGCGTAACTTGGCCATTGGCCATACTTTGAAATAAGCTGTAGTTAACTAGAATATCTACGAAATAAAATGGGTATCTCGTAATATTCCTATCACAATTATCGACATATTTTAATATATCTTAATATTCTGTCGGGTAAATATATAATTTTGTTTTTTGTTACGAAATATATGAAGGTGTCCCTATAAAAAAGGCTATATGCAAAAACATAATCTTAAAAGAGGGAGAGAAAAACACTTAGGCTCGGTTGTATTAAGTTGGATTAAAGTAAAAGTTCGTTCATTTAAAAATTGGGTAACTTTTTACAAAAAGTTGATTAATTATTTATTTATCTTCAATTGAATCAGCAACATTGTAGATTGCCATTTTTAAAAGAACTTCAGCAATAATATTTAAAAATAAATTTTCAAATAATTTAGAAAAACAAAAGACATTATTCATTTTGATATTTTGACATACACACATATGTACAACACCCTGACGATGGAAAGATATTTCCGAAACATGTAGGTGTAATTAATCAAATAATATAAGTAGATTTATACAAATAATACAATAAATATTTTTAATTAAATGAATAAAAATAACTTGGTTAAACACCACTATATTTTTATCGATTCCGACCAGGTTTCGCTACGACAATGTTAAATGTTAGATCGAGTTAAGATTTTACCCTGAAGAAGCTACCGTCGAAACGAAACGTAGCGTAACTTGGTCGGAATCAAAATCAGGTCGGATAACAAATGTAGTGGTGTTTAACCAAGTTATTTTTATTCGTTTCATTATAATGTCCCACCACCAAGTCTTCAAAAATTATTAAGAATTTTGAAAAAAAAAAATTAACGCTTCATGTCTATTTCCGTGAAACTCCTCGTCCGTGACTTAGATGCAACATTCCCCGGTGTACATTTGTTCGATACACAAAAAAGAAGATTATGTACTTATTCAGAAATAAAACATCTACAATGTAGCACACAGCGCTCTTATTTTATAACACAAAAAAGAAAGATTTTTTTGATGTAATTTTTTTTTTTGCTCATTGTGTTAATTCCTCGAACATAGAAAGTACGCAATAAGTAAAAAGATTAATTTGACAGTGCACGATGAATACGGTTACATAAACGAGGGTCCCCCGCGGGCCTCTGCGGCGACAGGTGGCGCGCGTGCGCCGGGGCGGAACCGGAACCTGGCAGCGGGGCAGCAGGTGCAGGGTGCGCGGCACACCCTCCGGGCCGACCCGCGCGCTCGCGATGGCCTGCGTCGGAATACGGATGAGGATGCGATGGCGACAAATTAACATTCATATCAAAATGTGTGTGGTACCAATTCTGCAGAAGTTAAAAATTTATGAATATTGCGCGTTTACATTCCATCTTATTCGATTCATATTATACATACATACATACATATTCGAAGAGACACAAGCGACATCATTTTCCTATACAAAATAGCCGATTCAAAAGTAGACTGATATTATGATGATGATAGACCAGATCTATTTCGACGAATATCCGTTCGAGTGCCATCAAGATCAACCAGAACTGACGTTACACTTAATCTCCCACATTGCTATACAAACTCCGAACAGAACTCATTCTTCTACAGAGCGTCATCACACTTCAACACATTCTTCACAACTACTAAGATTAAATAATACATGAAACACAGTGTGTAACCTTTTATGGCCTTTTTTCCTTATCCCATTTTCCCTTTACCCCACCAACCTTCCAGATTTTTGGGGTAAGTTACAGGGTTGAGATGATTTAAATCAGTGATTTAAATCGTTATTAAAATAAAGTGAATTTAAAAAAATCAATTATTCAAATCAATACTTTTTTACTGCAACCAAATAAGACTAAAAGTGTCGAGGGACTTCCCCCGGCAAGAAACTTTTCACTGGAGTATTTATTAGTCGATAAACAAGTCATACAAAAAACCGCCCCTACTGATTGGTGGGTAAGCAATACGTAATATGAAAAAATGTATAACTAAAGAATAGGATATAATCAAGCAACTGCTAGGTACAGTTGCTTCTTCCGCTGGGGTTGATGGAATATTTTCGGCATTTAATTTGGTGCACAGCAAAATAAGAAATAGACGAGGCATCGAGAAGGCGGCCAAATTAGTCTTCCTTTGGAAAAATTAAATTCGAACAAATTACAAAACCAATAAAAACATAACATCTAAGTTATATGTAAGTAAATATAAGTGACTGCGACTGCGGTGGAACCCAAAAGGTTTTACGTTCATTTGTTAATGTTTAGTTAAATGTGGCAAATAAATATGCTGTTTTTAAAAAATTACTGACTTTTTAGAAGAACTAATATCTTGTATTTTGCTTATTTTATTAATAATGAAAATAAACAAAAAATATATTGCTTTTTTTTCTCAACAATAAATGTCTTCCAAGTTAAAAAAGATCGGAATATTAAAAAAAATCTGATTTAAATCAAATTAATCCGATTTAAATTAAATAAATTCGAATTTAAAAAAAAAATCATGACTTTTATAAACCCTGTCAAGTTTTTACCCCATTCCGCAACGGGAGTGTTAAAACATCGATGCAGAGCCCATGCTTGGAATACACAAGAAATAGTACAGATCAGCGTGTGCCGTCATCCGCCAATAGTGGCAGTTCAAAGATCAAGACAGCTCTCATTTGGTGTAAGACGAAAATGAAGGAGTTCTGAGCGTGACGAAAAATAAAGTATTATTGATATTCGATTCCGTCCACTAAACATTCATTATGCGGCCGATTCTAACAACTGAACACAGTAACCGGCGCTTATGTAATTCGATTATTCAACTTATCGGAGATCAACGCGTGTTGCCTACGGCCGTTGGCTATCGGGACTCCATATCCGTATTCAAAACCGCCCGGAAAAGCTCAGCCGAGACTGACATGTGCACCGCTGCCAATTTCGTCCAACGCCTTAAACGCCAACAAAATTTGAATTTCATTATGCATCACTCTACAGTCAGTACTATATCATTATTCCCCGTAAAGAAATATAATTAATTTCAGATATGCACAGTCAGATATGCAAGTAATACTGGGAATTTATCGAAAATCACAGATTTTCTTAAATACAAGAGCAATCTGTACACAATCTGTACGCTTGTATGCTAACTCAAGGGTAATTTTGAACAGAATTTTGAACATTGAATTTTTTTTTTTGTTTTTAAACCTTTGGAGAATATCCTCTGGAAAATTTAAATCCAACGCAACAAATATTAACGAAGTTCAAGAGAAAGCATTTTATCGCAGTGTAAAGAACATTATAACTTTAAACGCGTTTTTCTCAAAATCTATTTTTCCATCAGTGACCAAAATGTCTCGAAATCGTTATCAACGCTTCAACAAACCATGAGGTCAAATTACTGAAGCGAAACACATCACAAAAACACCCAGGCTCGAGAGGATCGCATAGATTTATTGTGACCTCACCGAGAATCGAAATCGAAATCCTCAATACGAGAAGCCAGTGTCATGCCGCTGGGCTACGAGGGCCGCGATAACAGGGGATATTATATTGTAACGAGATGCTAAAAAGAATATACGTACTGTACGAACCCCTTGTGGTATGTCGCCTGTCACAACACTATCGAAGAATCGAGAACGGTCTATAACAACCTAAGGTAATCTATAGCCTTCGGGAAACGTTTAGAAATACCTGGAGAAGTCTAGAAGCGACGAGAACGTTTTCCTAAAAACTAGAAAAATTTAGGATTTCGGTTAAATTTCGGATAAAATACGGCGCGGGTTTAGATTTGTCGCGTCTGACAGGTGGATACAGCGCGAAGTACGCGCGAGCTGCAAGCGCCTAGAATGATCTAGTGAATGTTAAATACGTGTTGCCCAGCGAAAATTACGTGTTTATTATTTAAGAGTGGTAGGTATATTGCGAAAAAGTGTGATTAAAATAATAGCGTTACGTTCAATTCGTTTTAAGTGCAAAATCTAATGGAACTGGAGATTTAGTATCGAAACCCGTCGACGCTAAAAATAATCAATGCACTTTCTACAAAATTTGATATTTTTTGAAATTAATAATCATATCTAATCACAAAGTTAACGCTATAATTAATGTATTAGTGCATTATACCAGATCAAATTAATATAGGCAAATACCGAAATATGCGACCTTGCTACGGTGACGAACCAGTTATCTACGTCACGACAGATCATCTCATCTCATCAACAACAAACTGTGACGACCGATGCCCGTTGCGTAATAGTGCAACAGGTGAATAGATCGGACGTCAACAAACAAATTCAGAACGGAATCTGAAAACAGATGCTCTCGAAATAACAACGTACTTGAGGTTTTTTCCTTGCGGTCATAATATGAAGAAAAAAAATGCGTTCGCTTTAGAAAACCGCGAGAAGTCTCTTTGAAGCACACATGTAGACGTTTTAAAATACCTACGGGAAAATTTTGATTGCATTAATTCAGCCCATGTTTATCTCGCGCTGAGCGAAAACGCGTGAATTATAGACGTACCACTATAACTAGGCGTGCGAGGGAGGGCGTTCCTATCGCGTAACAGTAGTTGTCAGGGTGTAAATTTATTACACACTACATAATGTACAGAATGTCCGGTAATAATCTTTAATACTTCATTGGCAATTGTTCTTGCACCATCCCGGACTGTTTCGGATGTTTTGGACATAACAATACAGTGTATATTGGTAATCAAGATGTCACAGCTCGCGTTCAAAGACGAGAATGAACTGAATGACAGGGCGAGGGGTTACCGCCGGGTGCGGGCGGGGCGGATTTTAGCTCAAAATTCGCCGCACGCCAAGTTACGTTGGGCAAGCAATAATTCTAATTAATCCAAAAAGATATAGTGCGAAAAACTACACTACAAATGACTACAAATGAGTCGTATTATATTAGAGTACTAGATGTATACAGTAAAAAATGACGGAATATTGATTCGCGTCTTTGCTGAGCTCTAGTATATATTTATGGCATCTATTTGGCGGTCTACGGAGAAGCGGCCGTAGCCACATGCATTAATCGACCGGTTCGGGTTTGGTGTTCCGGGGTTCAAAGCCCCATCTCTGGATGTTTTTTTTAGCCGTGAATTCTAACGAAACTACGGACGTTACACGAAGTTACGGGGACAGGCAGGCAGACAGATAGACAGACAGGAAAGTTACGGGGACAGACAGATAGATAGATAGATAGACGTACGGACGGACGGACAGACAACGAAATTATTATGGTTGATAAAAATATTAAAGAACAAAAAAAATAAATTATTTACTGAGAGAAAACATTTTCATTATTTATTTAAGTAATAATTCTCAATTTTTCATTACGGTCTGCATCAAATAAAAAAACATTTCGGGCGTCAGACGTGATCGAATGCTCTAGTTCTTTTGCAGTTCGACTTCTTAACAATCTCATCTCGTTCTTATCTGAGTGCGGCAATGGCTCGGAGGGAACTAAGAGTGGTAGATAGAATAAAGGAGCATCGCTGAGATAGTTTGGTCATGCGGAACGTATGAGCGAGGCAAGTATGATTAAGAAAATATATGAGGCGAGTGTTGAAGGCAGCAGGGATAAAGGGCGTCCGCGAAAGACCTGGAATTATCAAATACTACAAATATCGGAGGATGGCCCTGTTAAAAGTCTAAACAACCGTATAGCATGCATGAGAAGATGTATGAAAGCAGGCGAAGCAAAATTAGTGCGCCAGGGTAGAGGAATATGGCGTTCTATCCTCTCTGCCTGCCCCTGCTGGGACCAGCGTGATGTTCAATTAGTATCAAAGCGAATACATTTTTAATATTCGATATAAGTTACTTTCACGATGCTCCAACGTTTCACACAAGATTGGACACGAATACTGAAAAAAATTGCAATTGCAAAAAAATAATATAATTAAAAAAGGGTCGCTCGGATGGTTTGGGCATATAAGAGAGAATGGTGAGAAAGATATATAACGCAAGTGCTGATGGCGCCAGAAAGAGAAGGTGACCGCGGAAGACGTGGCATGACTAGATACTGGAAGATGGTCCCGTTAGAAGCCTCAACAACCGGCGAGCTTGCATGCGAAGATGTGTGAATGTGGATGAGGCGAGAGTTGTATGTCAGGACAGAAGAGTGTGGCGCGTGTGTGTAAGTAAGTAAGTAAAATTGCAAACTTTGATGTCGCAAATCTCCGTAACTGTCGGCATTTCACCCAAAGTGGGGAGAATATTTTCCATTCAAAATTGAATGATGAAGACTCGCGAAGTTTTTGCTACTAGATACCCCGTACACGATTTTGTTTTGACGAAGTGCCTCGCCATCAATATTTAAATCCTCGACTGCCCACACACACACACTGTTCCCGCTTCCGTTTACCGTGCTCGACTTCATTATTCAATTTATAAAAACAATTTGTTTGTCGCGCCGAGATGTTCATCAGGCTCAATCTGGAGACGGCTCGACCTTGCGGCCGGAGCGGAGTTCCCGCGAATCTCGACGGCAAGATTGCATTGTTGCGAAACAATACGGCGGGCAATTACAACTTATCGCTTTTGTTACTTTTGTATTTTTACCTGGCTAATCGAGTTGGCCGTGGAGCCGCGGAAGAAAAAGTGAGACTCGGACGCGACCGTCATCGGAATCGAGGGGTGAAGGTCCCGACTCTTGACTTGACCTTTTCGTAGAAAGGCTCGGCGTGGAAAACTTTACGCAAATGTACAGGGTGTGACAGAGCTAGCCTACAACGCTTTACAGGTAGATTCGTACCTAAATTATAAACCGAAAATATTGCAACATCAATGTCCTTGTACATATCAATAGTTATGGAGACGGGTGACTTCAAAATTTGCATTTTTTTCATCTCAATGTTTCTGACTTATTTTCTGTAAAACGTCAAAGTACCATGAAAGTAACTTTCAATACAAATCAGATTTTATCATTTATGTGATGCATTAAAGAAAATAAAATATATTGGTAATATTCCATATAGGTTATTTTAATGGTAGTCCAACGTTTTACAAAATATGTAAAAAAATATTGGAAAAATACAAGCTTTAACGTCGCTTACCTCCAATACCATTGATACAGATGCCGGCAAACATGTTGAACATTTTTCGGCGAAGTGGGGGAGAGTTTGCGCATGTACCATTCCACCAACGAGACCCAAAATTTGTCTTCTGCGCATACCCCCACCACGCCGAAAAATGTCCAAGAAGTTTGCCGGCAACTGTATGAGGACATTTATGTAATCAGCAGGAATCTACCTATAGCGTACAGTGGACTGGGGAGCGACCATAAACCACGTAGTTCCATTTTTGAACCCCTCCCCCCCAATGGAACGTAGTTTTTTCCTATTAATTCCAGAAGACATTTTGTGCTGTTTTCTGTTACTAAAACTAATTTAAAATGATTGATTATGTGCAAATCGATCTGCGCGGATTTATCGGTCGGATATTCTGCACCGTTTAATTGTGCCAAATAAATTAAAGAATTACGTGGCTCGACTCTGATCCCCCCCCTCCCCGCCCCCCACGTAGTCCAGCGTAGAATTCTACTTAACCCCCCCCCCTCGTTGATCAAACCATGTACCTACTTTATGGACGCTCTCCCACCTCTGTTACATGCAGTATCAGAGAATTCCAATAGGGTTTCTAAATTATACTGAACAGAGGCCAGCGACCCAGAATGACTTGTA
This sequence comes from Agrypnia vestita, assembly GCA_016648135.1. Classification (NCBI taxonomy): domain Eukaryota; kingdom Metazoa; phylum Arthropoda; class Insecta; order Trichoptera; family Phryganeidae; genus Agrypnia; species Agrypnia vestita. The sequence goes on along the minus strand of JADDOH010014798.1, from coordinate 37,627 downwards.
AATTCTATTCTTCTTAATTTAATTTATTTACCTTCCATCACGACATTTCCCCGCGGGGGTAGGCAGAGGATAAAGCGCCACACTCCTCTGTCCTGACACACAACTCTCGCCTCATCCAAATTCTACATATTCGCATACAAGCTCGACGATTGTCAAGGCTCTTAACAGGACATCCTTGAGTATCTGATTAATCTGATCATGCTACGTGATCATTCATCATCATCATCTGAGCGACCCTTTTTAGATTATATTAACTTTATATTCTTTCCTAACGTCTTCATTCTTTACTCTATCATAAATGGATTTAATGAGCTGTCTCTTTCTAAACTGTAATGAGCCGTCCCTTTCATCATCAAGTGTAATAACTGAATAATTATTTATGCGAAGGACTGCTCCTCTCGAAAAGATAGTAATGACATAATAATTCAATGTGTGTAGCATATGGTGGGTGCGAGTAATTTTGATATTTCTTGGAAATATTGTTAGTAGAGGTGAAGTGTTTGTAAAAGTAATATTGATTAATGTTTTTCTGTATTTGTACTGTTCTGGGTTGTTCATTATTATTCCTTTATATGGTACCGAGTGGAAAACTTTGTGTCTGTCGAAAAAACAGTTGTTTCTATAATATAATTTGAGAACTCTGAGAAGTTTTTATTTGTAAGGCAGCGGCGATGTTTTTTTTTGAGTGTTCAAATTTCACGCGGGTTGGTCAACGTATTTTTTATCATCGCAATCACCGATTGTGATAATATACACGATAATTGATTCTCGCAGTCAAATCGAATGCCATTAATAAGACGCAATATTTACTTTGGTTTGGTTATCAAGGAATGATATGTTACATAGGAAGAATCGCAGCGTCGTCAGTAAAGGTGAATTCAATATCATTAACAGGAAAATTATAAATTTATCAGCTGAATGTGACCTAACCAGCGATACCACATAATCTCCTATACATTTATTTCAATTTCTATTAACTTTTTCTATTTTTCAGTAACATTTGAGGCAATAATACAATGAAGAAGAAAAGATGTGCATTGCTGAAGCTATATTTATGTGCTATTTGAAATTTAAAACCTTTAGCTTAAATGTATGAGCGGTTAATTACGATATACTTTAAATGGCATGCCATGGCTTGATTACACGCTGTTTTCGACATTGCAGAGTCGGGAATAAACACAATCTGCTGGGAAACCCTTAAACTTAAATTTCGAATGTGATTGACGATCATAAAGTTAACGCAGTATCGAATTGATTTTAATTATTATATAATAATTAATAAAAAAAACACGACGTCCTCATACTAATGTAATGTCAAGTGTGATGACCATGGCACCTTAGGCCCAAATAATGGGGCTCTTGATTTGTATTCACGAAGATTTCCAACGTGATTGTACTTCAAAGTGCATTTCTTTTCATAAAACAAACGCGTAACTAGAAAATAAATTCTAAATTCTTTATATACTTATCACGACCGTTTAAAATAACTAAAAATTTTCGCAGAGAAAATATCTGACGTCTTTAATAATCCAAAAATATTTTTATCCACATCATACAGGCATTTCTAACAATGTCATTTCAAGCAACAGGTCGTTAAAACTTCAACTGAAATGTGTTTTTAGTACGAAAGAATAACCATGCAAAAAATGACATTGACAATGAAACTACTCAAAAGATACCTAAGCGATTATGATCTAAATCCCGCCAACGAAATATCCATATTAACACGTTAAATTAACAACTTACCATCACTATTCGATAAATCGTCGGTGTGCCCACAGGACACCACCGAATTCGGCTGCTGAGAGCCGTCGGCAGCTTCGTCCATCTTGATAAATTTAACACTTTTTAGTTACCACATCAACGTTGGATTTGTCAATCCTTCACTTCACGAAAATCCATATTTAAATTATGAAACACTAGGATAGAACACTAAACGAACACACTTTAATTTCTCACGAACACACAATTGTAATGACACAAACATAGCTATTATTAAAAACTTACACACAAGACACCCTCGTCCGACAAAATCAGTTACGATTGTTTTTTGCCAAATTTCGCTTTCGAATATTTGAGAAATCTATGGAATTCAAAAGCGTCTTTCCATAGAAGAGATTAACGTTTGGCGACCAACGACAATCCATAGAGAAATTTAAAGCATTTTTAAATTTTAACGGAGAAGCGGTAGATTCAAATTTTGTAATACTAAACTATCTTGTGTACATAGAACATTCTATATCATTTTACTATCCTTAGGTGTTTCAAATATTTTTCATTACTCTTATTAATATTACTACGTACACATTGGCTAATTTTGCTATTAATATTAATTATATAGTCACAATTTCAGTGTAGACAGTAACCCTTTACTGACATCTATTGTATTTGAAATTAAATATAAAAAGCAGGGGCACTAACAATTTTTCAACAGATTTCAATTATTTCTAAATTATCCAAAAAAAATTTACTACGTAACATTTTTTCAGTATTTTAGTAGCTTTCGATTTATTGGAATAAAGTTTCATGAATAATTTTCTAAAATACTCGTTATCAAGGTTGTTTTATTTTTTCATGTTGGTTATTGACATCTCTTTAAAGAATATAGAACTATAATCGTGTAAAGGCTGCACGAAAACAAAAATGTTTTTTTATCTGACAGTCCGCCGGTTACAAAAACGGGTTGGGTCGCCGTAGGCTTCTTGGAGAAACATAAATGACACTGTCATCGCCCAATATTTACCAAATATACTTGATTGTTGCGCAATATTAAACAACTGTGCGGGAATGACTTCGCGCTATCTTTAGACATTTTTTTTAAAAGCAGACCGCTGCCGGTTTAGTAATCAGTAACCATTCTCAGACTTCCGCCGTGAGTCGCATGCTCGTAAAGGTGTACCTATATACATATACATAATAATTTATCAGAGGAATGCCAATCAATTCTATTACGTATATTATCCTTTATTACTCAAGGTTCTGTCGGTGTATCTGAATTCGATTTCATAGCACATTCCTGCCGTAAGTTATTTATTTTACATTAAATGTAATTTGATGTTTTTTTTGTCGACTTTTTTTCTATCTGGATGCTAATATTATTAATGAAAAATTTTTTAATTGTTGATTTGTTTTTAATACAAATTATTTTAATTAATTAACGTTGCTTTTATTGCAGGTGACAGTATTGTAAACATAATCAACATAACCTATTATAACATTACCTACATAGGTGATATTTTAAATAATTACCTATATAGTGAACATCTTTCACTTTAGATTAGTGTCAATTTGGTGTCTAAATTTAATTTTAAAAATAATATAAAATGGGCCTTCTAACTGAAGGTAGTCCACTCTCTTGGGAAGAAACAAAAGCCCTTGCAGATCATGTCAGGAAACATGGTGTAATCCAGTTTATAAATCTTTATAAAAAACTGCGGGACCGACAAGGAGACATGTTAAAGTGGGGAGATGAAGTGGAATATATAATAGTGAAGTTTGATGATGAAAATAAAAGAGTGACCGTCAGTCTTCGAGCCCAAGAGATCCTCGCCAAGCTGAATGAAAAGGAATTAGCTGATCCACAGGGTAAGTCACTATCAAATAAAATTTAAATTAATGTCACCAGTGTCTACCTACATAAATATATTTTGTATTTGATAGTGTCACTTTATTGCCAGAGATCTGATTTTACATTGTACAGAGAAAGAAAATATTATTCCTTCCTTGAATCTGTCAACAATATTTACATTCTATAAAAGCAAAGTCAGCAATATCCAAAAAAAAAAGTTTTTAATGCAGTCACTGAGGATTACTAATTTAGAATGTACTTAATGAAATTTTATAAAAAAATATGGCTCTATCCTTCCAAAATCATGTTTCCAAATAACTATGCAAACACACCAATATTCTCATAGTGTAAAAAGCAAAGCCAGTAAAATCCACTTCAACCAATCAACCCCCAGATTTGTCAGATGGCAAAATGGCCGCTTCATACTAAAGTGATAGTTTATACTGTTTGAGAGTTTATACTGAAGCAACATAGCAAAGACAGCAATACTGAAGTTTGTAAATAGCAAAAGCAGCAATGTCCACCATTTGGTAGCAAACATAGCAATATCCATATTTAAAAATTAAATATTTATTTACACATATAAGTATATAAAAGGAAAACTAAGGTGAATATTATTTTTAAAAACTTATTTCCAATAACACATAGGTTTCATAGTTTCCAGAGAAGTTTCCTTGAGTAGTGACAGGTTTTTTTTGTATTTATCTCAGAAACACCCTGGTGGAATATCGCTGCCTTTGTTTTTATACGCCTCATGTATACAATTTAGAAAAATATTATTTTTATACCCCAGCGTCCCAACCATGAAGGCTTGTGTACAAAACTAGTTCAGAAATGTACTTGAGTTAGTTTCTTAGATCTAACCTAACAGACTAAGACTCCTGATTAATATTGACGTTTTTACAGACATTGATAATTTTTAACAACCCATTTAAGTTAATGAATAATCATCTATATCGGTTGTTATTTATGTTTGAACTTTCTGTTAAAATTTAGGCTGCCAATTTTAATAAACATATTCAAAAATCTTTCATTTTCAGTGCTAAAATACAAACATGAAAATGACTCATCAATGACTTGCAAGAAGTATTATTAAACAGTGAAGTAATTCTCTGAAATTATCTAGCATTCTCAACTTTGTAAAACTAAATGTCATTGAGGAATTAAATAATTCAAAATTGGCAATATGAACACATTAATTAACACAACAACTGTACAATAGCATATTTAGAAGAAAAGCAATTTTCGAAATATGTAGACAGCAAAAACCAAGCATATTTAATTAGTGGCTGGCCACACACAGAAGGCCAAATTACCATTGCAAAATGTAATAACTCAACCATGCATTTCTATTTAGATATAAAATTTTATAATTGACTTTCACTTAATATTTGAAAATAATAAAGCCCTTCACCAAATTTAAAAAATCCATTAATAAGAGTTTCGTTGTCTGTGTGTCCGTACCTCCTGGAATTTATTACAATTTAATTCCATTTTCAAAACTAGTGTTAAAACATTGAATTTATGCTTTTTTTATAAAATACTCTGAATTAGTTTTCTTTTTACTCCCTTTACATTAACTCGTGGCGTCTGCTTGCTTGCTTGCCGGCTTGCCGTCAAAAAAAACTTTGGATCGATTTTTGACCCTTTTCCCGTGATCCAATCGAGCTAAAACTTGGCAAGTAGACTTGTGGCGACGATCAAGAAGATCTATCAAATTTTCATTAAAAAAATTAATAATTATAGTATAATTTCGGATTTTTAGAAATTTTATTGGTTTTTTCAAATTGGAATCATTATAAAAGTTTGATTAGCAATGGCGGCCCGATAACGTCGCGGAATATTTTCTAAATTTGAATTACTCCGTCGGTATACATAATAGGTACTTCACTACGAATGTCGAAAATCTAAAGTGACTGACAAATGTTTTTAGAATTTAATCTTCAAAGCATGAAGTGTCTTATCAAAGCTCAAAACATCTGACATTTTAGAAATATATTAAATTACTGTAAGTGTTATGTTATATGTTTTGATTCGTCTTTAATTGTTGTTATATTTTATAAAGAAAGGGAGTATAATAAAACCTTGGTTTTTATGGGTTACTTTTTTTAATATTTACTTAAATTTTTTTAAATATTTCAGTTTATTGAAATTTAAAACTAATAAGTGCATACATTACTAATTTAATGTAGCTAAGAATGGTATGTATTGTAATTGTATAATAAAATGGATCACTTTTTATGTATAGCGTTTTTTATCTTTCTCATTATTACATAAATGATAGCAGTATCTCGCATATCTATTATTTGCATACAATATCTCTGACACCAATGGTGTAACTCTGTCTGACCTTAAGATAAGGTGATGAATTTCTGCTTTGAAGTAAGAACATATAAAGTTTAGAAATATGAAAGAATACATTGTTTTATGTTTGTGTGTGTGCTAGTCTGAGGGAGTTTATGATTGTGTGAGTGTGCCTGTAACACTTTTAAGAGTCTTGGTCGTAATGTTGCAGAACCCAAATCAAATAACCAATCAGTAGAAACTTGACTTTTTGTCATGTTTCTACTGATACATAATATTGTCATTAACTGATATTATTCACAGCTCTCTATATTCATTTAGACGTAAAGCTGTGAAAAATCATGGGACATAATAATTTCAGGATTTGTAGCTAAAAATTCATGAATATAAAACTTTTTTTTTTAAATTGACTTTATTCGTTTAAACTTTTCAGATTAACTTTAAACTAATTTCATCAACTTTAAACCTAAAGTATATTTACAGCAATAACTCTTTAATGATGAAATTTTTGGTGAATGTTCATTGCCGATCATTAGTGTTGTACTTCCAGCAAGTTACGGACAGACATTCGTTGCTGCTCATTAGTGTTGTTGTTCTAATTCTAGACAGACGTGCATTTGAAATTAGGAGAGTTTATATTTATATTTTTCTTCTGTGATATGATTTGCATTCTTTACTGATTTTTTTTTACTGTTTTTTCACATTCTCTGATAGATTATTGTATTCCTTTAGTCTTTTGTAATTTTAGCAGTTTTGTGTAGTTGTTTTCTTTCTATTCGGAATTCTCACTTCATTCACATTTCTTTTATTATGTCCAAAGACGTCTGTGTTATATTAAATTTTTTTTTTAAATTGCATATTTCGGAATTGTAAATATCCTTAAAAGATTTGGCAGATACTTCGTGGTGCAACATTATAATTTAAAATATGTTTTACTTTACTTTGTAATACACACACACACAATATGAGTTATTAAATTATAACTATAGTTTCGAGAGGAGCAGTCCCTCTCATCATCAGGTATACATAATAACTAACTAACTAACTAATCTAATTGTGTAGGTCAGGGGGTCAGGGGGGCACGCGGCGGGGAAGGATTTCAGTCCAGTTCACCACTCCTATTGCTTGCCCAACGTAACTTGGCGTGCGGCGAATTTTGAACTAAAACCCGCCCCGCCCGCACCCGGCGGTAACCCCTCGCCCTGTCATTTAGTTCAATTTTGTGTTTGGTCGGGAGCTGTGACATCTTGATTACCAATATACACTGAATTATTATGTCCAAAACATCCTAAACAGTCCGGGATGGTGCAAGAACAATTGCCAATGAAGTTTTAAAGATTTGCGAAGCTTAAAAAGCGAATAATGGACCAATATTACCGTCTAACAGTTTGACAGATAGAACGGCCGCCATTACTGCACGGTTTCTTTAGTGCTGCCTGACCAAATTCCTGTATTTAATACGACACCGGTCACCGGACATTCTGTACATTACGTATTGTATAATAAATTTACACCCTGACAACTTCTGTTAGGCGATAGGGACGCCCTCCCTCGCACGCCAAGTTATAGTGGTACGTCTGTAGAACTGTTCGGCGAAAAAAAAGTACCCTTCCCCGCCGCGCGCCCCCTCACCTAACCTAACCTAACCTAACCTACCCAATTAGATTGATAAATTTTGTATTTAAGTTAGTTATTATCTATACCTGATGATGAGAGGGACTGCTCCTCTCGAAACTATAGTTGTAATTTAATAGCTCATATTGTGTGTGTATTACAAAGTAAAGTAAAACATATTTTAAATTGTAAATATCCAATTAAAATCATTGTATTTAGTTATAGTCCTTGTTTTACGGTGAGCCAATTTAAATCTGTTAACATCTTTTTAATTTTAGAGCACCGATTTCTCCTTGGAATGATTCTCGTCCCTCTGTTTAGTTGAATTTGCAATTTTTTAATGTCTCCTTCATCACTTAAATATGAAATAGTGGAAAAATATTGAAAATGATAAGCAATTATTGATTTATAAATTATTGTGTACTGATATGTTGCTGGATTTTTTGTTAACAAATACTGATAATATAACTAAACCCAGAGAAAATATTTGAGAAGACGCATTTGCGTGACTCTGAGAAGATTGTCAAGTTACTTGAGATTTTAAATTGCAGAATTGTTGTGCAGAAATTTCATGTTCGATGCTATGCGCAGGTTTTCTGATGAGGGAACTTGTCAAGTTCCACTCCTTGAATATCATATCATCTTTATCACAGTTATCTACCTGCTTATGAAACTACTACTACTACCTATTTAATGCCTACTCATGCAAATATAAGTAGCATGAGCAGTTTACTTTGTTGCAGAATTATTATCAATACTAATAATAATAATTTAATAAAATTTCCATGAATAAAAAACCAAAACTGTGTATTCACCCATTAATTAATTAATGATTGTATAAGGGAAAATTCAGGGTTATTGAAAAAAAACAATGCATAGGTTGCTTCAGATATTTGTATAATTAAAAATAGACTCAATCAATGTATATTATAGATGTCTCACAGAGACGGCACTGTATTTTTATGGGAAAGTAGGTATAGAAGTCTTTTGGGTGTACATAGGGCTTACGACCTATCGTACAGCTGGCTTAAGTGATCACTTTACACAATGTAACATTCGCCCTTCCACCCATGATAGAATACCATGTCTACTAATTTTTGGAAGTATATATTTAAATTATATGCCATGTTTCACATACGAGTTGTAACAATCCTCAGCGCGGCCGGCACCAAAGCTTTTTCATTCCCCTTAAATGACAACAGATGTCGCTAATGAGACATCTATATTGATTTTGAAGTTTTTTGTCAGCAATATCCTTTATCTGTGTAATGAAATTCTTCCGAATTACTGGCATTACACTAAGATATGCCAGAAATATTATTTAAATTTTTGTTAAACTCATTTTTAGCAGTATTTTCAATCAGAATATTTTGAGTATGTCCAAATTTTTTAGAACGTTTTGACTGTAGTTTAAGTTCAGAAAATATACAAGCATTGAATTTTTTAGTAATGGGTATTTCAGTGAATTTTCGACGATATGACTATGGTAAATCAAGTCTAAAACTGTGTAACTCTATGGCTATTTTTTTGTGCAAATCAAAGAAAACAGTTTCAAATCTTGTTCATTACTTCGACAAGCTGATTTTCAAAAAGTAATATATTCAGATTGATACTTGATATGATAGTTAACTACTTTTTAAAATGTAGGAATAAAATATAAATGTAGGATTTTAGAGAATATATGTGGCGCCTTATTCCAGAACCCCCTTAAACGAATTTTGTATAATTTCAATTAATGCAGAAACATGGTGTAGATGACGAACGTCTCGCCACCATCGCACGCGGGTCGGATATTAGAAAGAAAGATTTTCCTTTCCAATTGCCGCCAATATGATTGACCGTAAATGACACCCGAGATACACTGGGCCAAAGCTAACTACAACACAGTGGACAAAATGGTACTTGTGGTTTCCTGGCAAGGCGGGTGCCGCTTCAATCGAGATTCTCCTGGCTTCGTCGAATCCGGAACAGTTGGTGTGTCTCTTCCGGAAGGCTAAATAGAACTGAACTTGAACACAAACGAAGAGGAATGTCGGTTCCCATCGAAAAATGACACCTGACACGCATTTCACCTGTCACTGCGCGTATTTTAAAAAATTCGAATCCTGGCCAGCGATTGGCGCAGGACACATCAGGCGCCAGCCCAACCAATCAAATCTTGGCGCGGCCCGCACGCAGCGATCACGAAACACATGGTTTCGTGCAAAATTAATGCATCGACATTGCTTGTTTAAAATCAGGATTTGTTCCAAAATACTGCAAAGTAGATTTCCAAATATGTATAGGTTTTTCATTCACAAACAAAACATAAAATTCAAAAACACATAAAATCATTTTAGAGAGTTTTGGAATTAGTCACTACATATTGACATTTATATATATAAAAAAATGGTTGGATATATTTTAATTCTCAACAACACAAATGAGCACTGTTTTTTCCTATAATTTTAAGAAAAGTTGCATTGCAGTGCATAATTTGATTTATTATTAATTTTTTTGAATAAAAATTAGTATTAACCTGTGGGCCAGATTTTGATTTGGCCAACCCCTGGTTTAGAATATTAAGTCCTGAAATTTCATCATTGTTAATTTTTTTGCATTTTACTTTTAAACTAACATATTTTAAAATACATGGCAATTTTTGCCTTGAATAATATTTAGTAATGCTTTATTTGCGTTATCTATAAAATTATCTTTGAGTACAAATAACATGATATGCAGTTTATTTTGATGATGGGTTGGGAGTGGGAATTGTTAGCCTTTTCAAGCCACCAATTAAGAAAAAAATTCTGGAATAACATCCGGGTATTTCATTCAACATTACAGCCGTCTATACCAGCGGTCGAAAACCTGAGTGCCATGCTTGTTCAATAATTTTTGTATGCTTTGTGTTCAAAACAATTCACTTGCTTAAAGTAAATAAACTTTTTGTTGTGAAACATTTTTAGTTATGGTATGCCAATCTCAATCGGTCTTGGTATGCCAATCTCAATAGGTTTTGGTATGCCAATCCCAATCGGTTTTGGTATGCCAAACTCAATCGGTCTTCGAGGTCACTCTCATAGAGAATTTGAAATAAAAACAAACTAAGGTATCAGGAAAACATACAATTGAAAATATTTTTTTAATATTACAAAGTTTCTGGAGGCATTTTATAATTGCACAACATATTGCAATATGAATAATGAAACACATCGGTTTGACTTTGCGTTTATTTGATAACAGTGCATATGCAATGAAATCTCGCATAGATAAATCGATAACAGTATGACTAGGCAAATAGTATTGGAAAATTGCAAAAATCTTTCAGTTATTGATCATAATCACAATAAATTGTTTGACTCACATATGGAAGATCTTAAACCTTTCAAAAAGACATATCACTCCATTACATTTCACCTATATGGTATGGATTTATTACTAAAGTTTTTTTAATGTTTTATAATAGGTGTACTCATAAGTAATCAATTGTTTTTGGTGTGGAATGTTTGCTTCAGTCAAGCTCAGTAAAGTGAACAGGTATAGACGTGTTTTATACACAATATTATAATCCGTGGTCTTGTGACTTGTGACAATTAAATTTTTTTTTTTTATTACTCTGTTGTAAAATGGCGGACAATCAACTAACTTAGAAAATTTACGTCATCGCATGCTGTTTCATTTTCTATTGGGTGTTAATGCAACGGTTGCAACAAAGAAAATTTGTGATGTGTATGGAGATGTATTGAAAGTAAATAAGTGCCAACATTGGTTTAAAAAATTTTCCGATGGTGATTTTAACTTGTCTGATAGCGATCGAAGTGGGCGCCCGGTAGGGTTTGATAATGACGCTTTAAAAACCTACCAACGAGATGGCAAAAGATCCTTCATATACGGTGGAGATTAAATCGATTAAAAATAAAATTAAATGTAGTTAAAAAAATTTTTTGTTGCCTCTTAAATAATTGATTACTAATGGGTATTACACCTAATATAACTTGTAGTATACATTGCAACTAATTACACATTAACGTCAAATGAATTTCCAATACATCATTACACTAACACAACATGATTGATCCGCTCTTTCATTGACGATGATATTTTCCTTTATCTCATCTTCTTCGCAGAAGATTTTTCATTTACCCAATACTCCTTGTGAAAGAATGATCCAATGTGATTCGCGAAATTGGATAATGCGCCATTCCCGGATAGAATTGGAGGTCGGTGGTTCGAGTCCCGGTGGAATTTAAAATATTTTTTCGTTAATTTATTTTTTTCTGTATGTCTTTTCTAATTGATTAATAAAAAGTGTTTAATAATTCACAGAACTTTGCTCTGAAATTGCAACTGCACAATAAGAATGTGTTTCATTCAAATTTTAATTTTTCCGTGGTCGCATACTTAGCAATATCAAGGAAAAAACAAATTAATAACTAATTTTAAAAAAGGAATGTCATAGCTTTAATATGACCTTCATTTGAATTTGGAATGTCAAGTTAAACGCAAGATACCAAACTTCAAACTGGCCAGTATTAGAAACTGGCAATTTTATAGGTAATGTACTAATACTATTCATTCATACTAATTGTAATAACAATATAAATCACAAACAATTAACAATACATACTCACATAATATTTGAAACCACAAAACTAGGGGAGCAACTCATGCCTCCAAAATCTTATTGGTTTCAAAAAGTTTTTTTAAAGGTTCTTGGTACCCATTGATCCCGGTACTTATAAAAAATGTTAAGAAATTTTCTTACACATTATTTCTAACGTATGACAAGTTACACGTGGGGACCTGTTTAATAATGTATTAAATATTACCCCAAAAATGTTAATGTCCCAACTTTTTGAATGCTTCATATTGTTTGGAATGTGACCTCTGTTGTAAATAAAATACTTTTGTCCCTTGGCACTTTGATATATTACGGAGGTTTAACAAACTGTTTCTGATCATTTTTGAATATTTAATGTTTTACCACGCTTGAGTGAGTTGCCTGATTGATCCGTCAATGCTATTATTGGCAGTATTATGTCGTCAGGAAATAAATTACATTTTTTCGATAATAATTGGTGTCTGTAAATAAATTTAACGACTTGAACAGAGCCAAAGGTGGGTTGCTTTTAATGCTCTTTGATTATTTACCAGATAATTGTTATGAATCTGTGAAGTAATATGGCCTCGTTGTCGTCCATTACGGCGTGCAGTAATTTACTGGATACTATTAAATATTTATTTTTTTTCATCTGTAAAGAAATTCTTAATTATTATCACGAGAATTTAAAATAATAAGAAGTATACAATAATCAAACTCTTTCGAACAATCTAGCAGACATTAGAAAGAACTCGAAGTAAGTCGAAAGCATGGGAGTATACGGGAACATTCTCAAAATGATCATATTCAATATACAAGAAATTTCTAGAATGCGACCTGTTATAAAAGTATGGACGAGCGCGCGCATGACCAGTGGTTATCGTTGATAGCAGGCTAACGCCATAGAAAACGAAACTGTGCAGTGCGTAAATCAGTAAATCAATAAAGTACCTACCGGCAAGTGAGAAGTTTTCTAATGCGAACCCGGAAGATTTAAGCAATGTGCATCAGTATATGAGAAAAGTTATTCACGAGTAATAATTAGTGCGAATTAAGAAATTTATTGTGAATTTAGGAATAGCGCTCTGATTAAATTCATCTCCATTGACTTTTTTGTAAATAATACAACTTTAATTAATTTTACAGGTTTCATTTGCCTACCACAGTCATGATCCTGTGATAATATACAAAAAATTAGATTTTTATTTATGTTGCAATTTCAATTTAGATATTATCTCTTTGAGTGAGTGAATTTAGTAACTTATTTTGATAAAAATTCATCCATTTTATTGCAAATCAAATAAAATCATTAAAACCTTGCATAAATTTAATAAATAATTTTTTTACAAGGTTTTTATCATTTTATTTGAGTTGTATTGGAGCAAATAAATTTTTCATATTACTATTAGTGATGGTTCAACTTTTTTCAAAAAATAAGTCAGTTATGTTGAAAAAATGCAAACTTTGATATTGCATATCTCCATAAATATTAATATTGGGTCATGGCTTGAACATTTTCGACTCATTACCAAGTCAGGAATCCAACTGTAAAGTTTTTGCTAGTAGCCATGAGACACCCTCAAATATATATATTTTTCAATTTTCTGCAAGGTTTCAATAATTTTATTTGTTTTATATTTCAAATTAAAAAAAATATGTTTTTTTTTATTTATACACCAGATACATTACAATGATTTTTGTAATAAATTAAACCTATGTTATTACATTTTACTATGACATTACGCTCTCCATAATACGAGCCAATAGCTGGAGCTTATGGGAGGAATATTTATAAGCTAAATTAAAGTACAAGTTTTTGTTAAGCAGAAATTTAGAAGTAATAGTTTTTATTACACAGAAACCATTTGAGACATGTGGGCAATGTTACAATACATCTGCTGTCTAAATTCAAGGATTTGACTTATTTTTAATCTGTTAGTGTTTTGAAATGTTTCTTTCTTGAAATTTGTTATCTTAATTGATGTAATATATGTGATAATATATCAGAAAGATGGCTATCATTTAGATTAGAATGATTCTGAAGTGCTGCCTGGAAGATAATTCATATTCAAGGCTATTAAGTATTATCCTTCTTTATTTATAAACTAGCTGTTTGTCCCATTATTGCCTGGAATTCAGATTTGGTTATTATATTCCAATTTATATCCTTAAAGTTATACATAATTATATTAATTTACAAAAAATACAATCCTTGTATAAACAACATCAATCATTTATAATGTTGACAGGCTTTGATATCACTAAATCCGGTATAATTGATAACCTATTTTATTAAATAAATTATCTGTTATTCAATATATTCCTCAATTCATTGTCTATTAATAGCCACGGCACACCTCTATTATGTACAAAACCACACCCCCACCATATAATTTTTTTTTAAATTTTGTCATATTCCAAAAAATTTTCAAATTGTGTGAACTATTTTTTTTTTAAATTTATGGCGCAAGGGGCTTAAAATTATTTCGAATTACGGATTTTCGAATTATCAGGATTAATTTACTATGAAATTGACATTTTGGGACTTGTGGGTTTGAAAAATTTCAATTTTAGGCGAACTTCGAATTATCAGGGTTTTACTGTAATAACTATCCTTCCATTATTATACAATATTTTTTTAGTCGCCCAGAATAGTGTTAAATCAGCATTCCTCTGTGTAGATATAAATTATTTTCCAGAAGATTAATAATATACTTAATGCGATTCTTTTAAATATTTTTAAAAAATTGCAATGTTTTATGTTCTTGGTCTTTTATAAAGTGACATAATCTGTGCATGTAGAGTACTGCATTCATAATAATGGTATGTTATCAATTTTAACCTTGTTTATTATTAAAATTGATAACATGTTTCATAATATCATTGAATTTTATTCAATAACTGAAGCAGTGTCCATAAAATAGCTAAATCGAGGAAAATAGCAATTTTATAGATAAAGTTTTTTACATTGCAGTGACAAAATCTGCTAGCAATATAACCATTTATAAACTAAATTTTGTGTATAAATGTTTTTCTTTTATAACGAATACGGCAGTATCCACCTCTTTCCAAAACAAAAATGGCAGTTTTTGAATGATTCAAACAAACAAGTCATTACAAATTCCTAATTTCAAAGTGGAGGTCACAATATATTTCATATTCATTTTTAATATGAACCACCTCGAAATATTAATCTCAAAGAAGGATGAATTTTAAATGTTCACCAAAAATAAAGTTAGTGGACCATCTAGCACCTGGGATGTGCCAATCTAGCTTTTTAAATATATCCCGTGGGAACATTTTAGACAAATTGGACCAAAACAGAAAGAATATTTATGGTTTTTCTTTTCCTTCACCTGTATATAAATTTTTTGCAATATGTTTATTTAAAAATTAGACACTCTTGTGACTTTTGCACGGTTATCTGCTGCAGTAATTACTAACGAAAATGTACCTACTGACGGCAGCGACTCGATAGTCATGCAAACGTTGCAAAGGGAATAAATAATTTATATGGACAGAGTCTGACCGACATCCATCAAAGATTCTTATTTCTGAAAGATTCTTTAATGTTATTATCTTCCTTCTATTCCAGGTGTAAAGTCTCTGTGGAGACCAGAGTATGGAGCTTACATGATCGAGGGTACCCCGGGCCACCCGTATGGGGGTCTAATGGCGCACTTTAATATTGTAGAAGCCAACATGAGGTACAGAAGGGCTGAGGCTGCAGCCATGTTGGAGCCAGGAGAGGTCCTCATGAGTCTCACTAATTTTCCGAGGTTGGTACACTATTGGTGTTGGTGCATTATTGACTTATCAATGTCGTTTGTGTTTGCCGGTTGTAGTCAGATAGACTGAAATTTTCTTTGTTTTCTTGAAACATTGTAACAGATACATAAGTTGTTACGTTTTATAGTGTTGTTTTTAATTTTAAAATATATACTTTTAGTTCATCTTAGAAAGGCTTGTAATATCAGTAGTTAATTTATTTATTTAATTTTGCAAGATTATTTTTAAATTGAACATTTTACAACACCTGCCCCACTATAATTATTTGTTTAGAGAGGATATACAAGATATAAAACCGAAGCGTTAAAACCACACTTGTGACATCCCCTTATCCTATTGGGTTTGGTCCCTGCATCGCATAAAAGGTTCCAATTTTTTCTATCTTCACTCCGCTCTCGGCGTGAGCCCAATTTAGTTGCAACCCCGCTTTGCAACAGTCCTCCAACCAATTAACAACAAATTCCGCCAGCTCCTCCTAGGAGGTCCCCTTGGACTTCTGCCTTCCGGTCTTGCCTGGAATATCTGCTTTCGTAGTCTATCTGACGGCATCCGCAAGATATGTCCCAGCCACTGTAACTGATTTCTCGATAAACGTCAATAAGCGTTCTACTTCAAGACATCATCTTTTTGAGTATTTCCACCTGTGACATGAAAGTACATAATTCTCTATATAACATTATCCATCATTAACACTTTCTTACTAATTTGTTTGTCTTTCTTAAATGGAAAGAGGTCTACCTGAATCAACCATGACCACTAAGCAATTGTCTTACAAAAATACATTTAATATATGTATCAAGTTAACAAAGTAAATTGAACATACATAAATCACACGTGTATATCGAATATGGGATATTTTTTCCATTACCGTGATTCATTGGAACGTACTTCATTCGCAAAACAATATAAACATATTTTCAAACTAAAAATCCAATTTCAAAAAGACATTTTAATGCAATTGGCAATATGATCATTGATGCAACAGTTAAAATAACCTCTTTATGTGATTATACCTTTGTACATTCTAGTCTTATTGCAGTATGCATACAAATCGTCTGAAACAATATATTACTACGCGTGCACAAAACGCGCGACAAAGCATGTATCAAATATGCAGACTTAAATATAATACATATATGATGTAAAGAAATATTTGACGACAATATTCTGTACTATCATGCATATAATTTATGGGCATGTGTCATGCCTGTGTTTGTGCTAAATTTAATAAAATATTATTAATAAGTATATAATTAATGATAAAAATAACAAACAGTTATGTGTTTATTGATATACCTACATAATTAAAAATTACACAAAAATTAAGTGATACTTAAATTCTCATTTTATTATTAGCACATATCTTAATACATAACTAAAACAAATCATAAATGTTACTGAGAAAAGTGTTGAGGACAATTTTTACTTTTCCTGACAGAATATTGCTCTTACGCATTAAATAAAATTTTGAATAAAACAGGTTCTATTTATTTGTCGGTTTAATATACATCCTCCATTGTATATATTTTTAATCATACATAATTCGTTATGTATGATTTTTTCAACTAGTAACATTAAGTGACCAAAAATATAAATAAATAATAATAAATAATAAATATAGCTTTATTCCAGAATGTGGGGAGGTTCGTGCAATCCCACACATTCCATATAAAAGAAAATACACACATTAAAAATATTATATAAAAACAAAAGAGAAATAGTAAAATAGAAGAACATATAAAATAGAAGAGAAGTATTAGAAGTAATCAAAAGAAATATACGGTAAAATATCGGCTTTAGCGAGCGATGGCAAGTCAATTATGCGGGGCCAGTATCTTTCTCCAGTGTGCATCGATGCTGGATTCTGGAGTAAGACGGGCTTCCAGGATAAGGATATTTCCGGAGCTGTATATCCTTTCCCTCATCCCTGCCACCCTGGATCTTAAGAGGGCTGCATAAAAGTGTGTTATTTATTTTATCGATTCGTGTCCTACTTTTAAACGTTAACATAATATAAACTAACGTATAATGTTTGATCATCAACTTATTTGTTATGCAAATTCAAAGTTTCACAATTTTCGCATATATTTCACTGAACAAAAATAAACATTTTACTGAAGACAATTGTCACTATAGACAAAGTTTTTTTTTAACTATTTAAAAAATGTTCTGTTACTTGGAAGTAGCTATGTTATGTAGTTTTTCAGAATTCAATTTAATTTTTAATATAAAAATGTTATCATTCTTTTCAAGGCTAGGGTGTCCAAATTTCACGTCTCCTCCATTCCAACCGACCCCGGATTCAGGGGTCAGTCGTTCCCTATTCTTTCCGGACGAGGCCATCTTCCCCGGTCACCCCAGATTCAGGACTCTTACTAGGAATATCAGGGAGAGGAGAGGACAGAAAGTAGCCATAAACTTGCCAGGTATACATAAAACCAACAATGTTTTGGATACAATTGCTTTTATTATTTTTTTCTTGCTAGTTTAACTTCTAATTATGCAGTTACACCACCTTAAGGCTTCAAAAAATACATTTACATTTAAAAAAAAATTGACGTAACTATTGCATGTGAAATTTGCTTTATTATCATTGTTTAATACATTAATTTGTAGCGGTACCCAGCCGATTCACGTCTGTACCTACATGCCTCCGATAGCAAGGACCCTTTTTTATTAGTTTAATATAAATAACGAGTGCAGCGGAGACGTCGCCTGATATATGAACAAAGGGAGTCGTATTAGATGACGCCAGTGTGCACCAGTCTCAATCTGTTCCAGGTACCGCGCGGTCGTTGTTTAGTCTGTTTTTTGTCCGCGTCTCGCATCTATAGAACATTTTTCTTTGTCCAATTTTTTCGTAATTTTTGTGTTAAATATTTTTTATCATTTTTGTAATTAATAATTTGCTCATTTGCACACTGCCTGTACATCTCATTTGCTCCCGGATCCTATCCCCGGTCGAGGAATAAACATCAACTAACAATCACTCTTTCATTCCGTCGACCGGAAACCTTCCCTAAACTTCTGATTTGTGTTTTCTGGGTTGTTATACCGTGTTTTTAGACCTTTATGGCTGACATTTCAGAGTCCGATTGCAGGGTCCATCATCAGTGCTGATGTTTTGTAGTGATGGACCGAGTTGTATTTAACTTGAGTTGAAATATTGGCTGACTCGAGTCAATTCGACTCAGTCTTTTAACGATGCCACTTCAGCTCGGGACGACTCGAATCGCCATTCGGTTCGTCCTAGGCTTGGCTCGATCTTTGAGCGATGCCACTTCAGCTCGGGACGGCTCGAGTCGCCGTTCGGTCAGCCTAGGCTTGGCTCGGTTTTCGAGCAATGCCACTTCAGCTCGGGCCGGCTCGAGGCGCCTTTCGGTAAGCCCCGGCTCAACTCGGCCGCTCGGCTGCTCTCAGGAACGAGTCGTATGATACTTCGCCTATCCGAAATCACCCGACAACAGCCGAGGGCAACCCGAGCCCGCTTGAATGAACTATCTCACTCAGTGAGTACAGTTTGTTTACGTTTTATGTCTTATAATTTTCTAGTGACCGTGACCGCTATAAGTGATTTGCGTAATTATTAATTACCCACGTTTGATTTTCCCCAAATATAATAATAGTGATACATATTTGCAGTCAGTATGACCCATAAAAAGAAAAAGAGCGTCGCATGGGAGTTTTTTCCAAAAATATGAATGATAATAACCTCAAAAAAAAATTAATGTGAATCTATTTTTTGATTCTTCGAGGTGGATCCTTTAATCTTTAGTGCACATTAACCCTGCTAAGGTCCAGTGATAGATATATACGGTATTTGATAGATTTGCTCAATGATATATTCGGCAAGAAGTGATCTTTATTATATTTCAACGTACTTTACTGTAGCATTTTTATGGCTACACCTACTGGTGACCTTACTTCATCCTGATAAAATTAAAAAATATGTACTTTGTGTAAGATTTGCGATTCCTGCACGCGTATATGCCATAACACTGCTCAGGCATCCAGAACTGCGGATACCAGAATCATTTCTAAGAATACCTTTCATTGTTATGTACTTGACAATGAAACATCACATCATAATGAGGGTTCACAGGCCAAGTCATTTTTCGACTGATCTACACCCGGGTTACCCTTATTACTTTTGAAATTTACGAAATTTCGGCACAATTTTTCTAGGCCAAATTTATAAAGAAAAAAATTATACTCAAAATTTTTTTATTCTTTCATATAAATACTCCCTTAATGATAGTATAATTATAAAAAAAATCGGAATGTTTCAGTTTTTATGGACACCAACACCAAGCTACCCATAGACGATTCGTGCGAGAAGGAACCCAACGCTGCCCTGCCAGGTCACGTGTACATGGACGCCATGGGCTTCGGCATGGGTTGTTGCTGCCTCCAGGTCACCTTTCAGGCCTGCAACATTGAAGAAGCGCGTACCCTGTATGATCAGCTTACGCCACTCTGTCCTATCATGGTTAGTCTACTAGTAAACAAAATTATATCATTTGTTTCAATATACGGTACAGAAGTATGTACCTTTAAATTATAATGTTTACAATAAATCCAAAGAGTACAACAGCAAAAAATTACAGAATTGACAATATAGTATAGAAGTTGTTTAAAGTCATAACAGTCATTTAGGAAAAGGAGGTGTGAGGTATATCAGATAAAACATAATTTAGAAAAAGGAGATGTGAAGTTTATACAAGGTTAAACAAATAGGTATAATAATTTGTTTGTGTAGGAATTTTAATAGCGCATATTGTGCTAAACTGGAATTAAAAATATCAGAGACGCACATTATTATTAAAGAGAAAAATCTTTGTATAAAACCAATATTTATTGAATTATCAACATGTTTCGGGACCAATGGTTGAAATTGAAATTGAAAATATAGACATTAACAAAAACAAAAAAATAAAATGAGTTAATTTAAAGGGTAACTATTTGCAAAAGGTTTTGGTTATTTGTAATATTTAATTTGCTATTCACACTTTTTCTAATTTCAACCAATAGTTGAAATATGTTTCCGGAATACAATAACAAAACAAAATGGTTTGGATCAATGGAGGATTAATCTAGATTTTGGGAAAGGTAAAATTGATTTAGCCCGCTTTTAAAGATAGTTATGGTCTGTGATTATGTATTCAATAGGATACAATTTTTGAACAAGAATACAGCTATAAATTAACTATTTGTTAGTTACGACACTTTATGCAGGAGGAGTCAGAGGAAACATATTATATTGACCTCAATATTTATTGATTAATTTTTTGCAATATATAACCTTCAATATAATTATAATATAATAATCAGTATAATAAATAACACAATCTCGTTTATCAGAGCTGAATGTATTTTTTACATTTCGGAATATCGCTTCAGGGAGCAGGGTTCGAAAAAATCCGATTTTTATAATAAAAATCAAATAATCGGATTTTTCGATATATATCCGATATTTATCAAAAATTGGATATATGTATATCCAAACATTTTTTTCTCCTTTTTTGCACATGTTGATTGATACAAACTCGAAATAATTAAGAAATTGTTTTATTTTATTTTGTATATGAATTATTATTTATTAAATGAATGAATTGCATACTGAAAAAAGCTTATATATGCAATTATGATATATAAGTTATAAAAGTTGCTCTTTCTAATGTAGTGTTATGGGTGTTTGTTTCTTTGTGTGAAATAAAAAACGGATATTATGAAACAAATGAAACTAAAAAATAACCGTAACAGTTTTTAAAATACAAGTGACGCCATCTAGTAACGACCGCAGATATTAAAAAAACAACCTGTAGCATTTTTTAAATACAACTAGCGCCATCTATTAACATTTGCAGAAAGTTTTCTTGGATATTTATTGAAAATAATAATCGAGCCATAGATATCGTGATATATATCCTCGAACCCTGTCAGCGAGGTGAAAAACTTTAATTATAAAAAAAAAGACTTATTCAAGAAATAAAATATTTTTGTGTTTTCTTAGTGTAGCGGCGCTCTATAAATTATCCAACTATTATTATTATTATTATAGAATAGCAACGGCAGTCTGTGTTATCCTAGTTTTTATGTATCTAAGTATTTGTATTTCAAATGATCAGTACTCTATTGTAACTTCTTCAGTCATAATATTTTCGTTTGCGTATGTAATATACATTTACCCATGTTTCTCTGAACTTAAAGCGCAATTGTATTATTTTAAAATCAATTCCAATCTTACCATCTCTGAAGCTGGCGCTGTCTGCCGCATCTCCAGTGTATCGGGGGATGCTGACGGACAGGGACTGCCGCTGGGATGTGATCTCGGGCTCCGTGGATTGCCGCACACCCGGGGAGAGGGGGCTGACGCCATTGGCCGACACGGACAAGTTCAGGATACACAAGTCCAGATACGACTCCATAGATTCTTACCTGTCGCCACTGGATGATAAGTGAGTTTTTTTTTATTAATAATTGCAAATGTAAGTGTAATAGCATACATCGCAAGCGTGCATAGGCCAAACTCTCTTTGAAAAATTGCTTTCCAGTTTGTATGACACACTAACTGTTATTTGAGATTTGTATCTGATGTGTGTCTATGATTTTGTCGATGATACTGATTTTTTGCAATACGCCAGGCAGCCATCGTTACTAGACAACAGTCACATTACAGTACATTACATTACCAATCATCAATACAATTGGACACAAATCTCTAATAACGGTTAAAATAATTCTTTGACCATCACTAGATTTAATGGACAAAATTACCAATCGGTTATTTTCCATCAACCCAGTTAATTTTAAATTTCTTCTAACTAAATCAATGTATATATATTTTTTATTTAATTAGTAATATATATATATAAATTTTTTTTTCTACAATCATACATAAATGTTTACAAATCGATATTTTTTGTGTGTGTATACCTCACCAAAAAGAATTATATTCTTGTGTGTGGTGAGGGATAACCACTTACAATCAAAGGTATAGGTAGTGTTATCTAATTATATAACAATTAGAAGGAAAGAAAAGAAAATCTAATACATCAAATCCTAGTTCATAATACAGTATATAGAATAAGCAGTCAAGTAAACAATAATATAAATAATAAGCAGTCAAGAACTCAATCACAAAGTCAATTCTATAATAATGAGAATCCATTCGGGTTCACTGGGGGAATATGCACGCAGGGCGCAATCGAAAATATTCACCATCGTGCAGAATAAATTGGACAAATCAAATAAATTATACAGGCATCTTCATCGATTCGTGGGAAGTACTAGACGGTATCTCCACACGAACAACCCTTATCAGAACCAAAAGAAAACGGGACTGATCAAGCGGCCCCAAACGGGTAAGAAGCCACTCACCGAATATACCTCAGATAGTCAGATCAAATGAATCTCCAAGTAATCCACCATGGGTGAATTTGGATTCCCCCAGGGTACGGTCCCTAGAACTCTACCATTCCTCACTCACATAAAGGACACATCTCAACAAAATCAACGGTGAATTAGTATTCCACGCAGACGAGACCGCATCACGAATCAGTAAACGAGAATATCAATATACCAGAAATTGTGGCCAGACAACAATCTTCTAGCATTCAACGTAAAAAAAAGCATTTCAACTTGTATTTAAATTAAATGCTTCAATGCTTTTTATTTCTGTGGGTAGATTATTGTAGTTATGTATACCTTTATATAAAAAACTGTTTTGAAAAAACGTGGTATTAAATTTAGGAATTTTTATATTACTCTCAAATCTAGTAGAGTGACAAGTTTGTAAATTATTTGTCCTCTTTTCTTTAAATATCTGTAATATTGAATATTTCTTATAGATTGTGTCTACTGTATTAACTTTGAATATATCAAGTTTCAGTTCTGAATTTTTGGGGTTTCTTCAAAATAATTTTAATAATTAATCTTTGGATTATCCTTATGGGATTTAATGTAATCGCATATGATCCTCCCCATCCAATAATGCCATATTGCAGTAAGGATTGTATAGTAGCATAATATAGCATTTTTAAATTATTAGTTTTTAGAACATTTCTTACTCTAATGAATATATAAATACATTTTCTTAGTCGTTTGACTAGTTCACAGATAAGAAATTTCCAATTTAAATTTTGATCTATATATACACCTTAATATTTAAGTTTGTCAGTTGTCTTAAGTATTGAGCCTGTTTGGTTACAATCAATCATATTTATTATGATGAATAATAATTTTGGGTACTGGATCTATTTTTGTTTTATTTATAGAAAAGGGAATGACATAAGTTTTTTCCGTGTTTAGTGATAAAAGGTTAGTGTCGAACCAGCACTTCAACTTATTTACATCAGCATTCGCTAATTCGTTTACTGTATCCCAGTTAGGACCTTCCAATACAATAACGGTGTCGTCAGCGTAAGATATCACATTTCCGTTAAGGCCCTGTGTAAAACTATCGTTGACGTAAATGATAAATAGTAATGGACCCGAAACCGTACCCTGCGGGATGCCGAACTCACTCGTTTTTGGTTCACTGCAAACATCATCTATCTTGACAACCTGAGGACGCTGGTGTAGATAGCTCCGCATCCATTCAATAGCCCTTCCGCTCAGTCCCACGCTACCTAATTTTGATACTAGTTTATCGTGTGAAACACTATTGAATGCCTTTTTTAGGTCAATAAAGATTCCCATACACTTTAACGATCTATCCAATGAATTAAGAATAAGACTGGATAGTTCAGCAATCGAATGCGTGCCTCTATTTTCCATAAAGCCGAACTGGTTCTCATTAATAATATTGTTACAATTTATAAAGCTATTCATCCTCTTTTTAACTACTTTTTCGAAAATTTTTGATATATTTGGGATTACTGAGATAGGGCGGTAGTTAGTAATGTCCTCAGAGTTACCAGATTTAAATATTGGCGTTATTATGGCTTGTTTATATGTGGAAGGGAAGGTTCCAGTTTGAAAACTTTTATTTATTGTATATGTTACAGCGAATTTGCATTTTTAGTGAGACTATACTTTCACTAGTAAAAATGTACTTTTCCCGGTCGGGCAGAGTGGAGGCAGTGAAAACATCTAAATCAACGAATTCTCAGATTCACTACACATAATCCGTGAAAATACATTACTCAAAGCATAGACAATATATCAGTGAAACCATCAATTCGTACACGTAATTCTTAAAGCGTAGAAAGTATAAAGGCGGCACTACACTAGGCGATTTTTATTCATTTTGCGGTCCTATTTTAACTCCTAAATTAAAATAGGACAGCGGCACCGCAAAACGAATACGAATCGCGAAGTAAGGTGTCGGCTGAAAGATCGCGCACTCGGGTTTTTTATGATATCTGACGACTGCCGGAACAAAACGAGGTTATGTCACCATGTAAATATTGGGGGGTTAAGGGAAAATTTTTATTAATGAATATGTATTTTGTCAATTAAGTTTATTAAATATGTTTTTTTTATAACAATACAACAAAAGTTTATTTCTTACAAATATAGAAACATAAATAAACATACACCCGGTATTATTAATTTTAAATGAACCTTTAAAAGTGCGTCAAGTAACAAACACTCGATGCGAAAAATACAAAAATCAAAGAGATTCTAAGTCATCATTTACGTTTGAATTCATTCAGATTCTTCCGCATTTCCAATTTTCTATCTTTTTATCAAAAATGTGTCTAATGTCGTTTGCGTTTCTTGTTTGCGCACGTGTAAAGCACGTGTAAGCACGGGTGGTAGACGTACAACATAAAGTGCGCGGTTTTTAAGTTCGCAAACTTACTCGGCTCGACGTCGGTGACAGACGTGAAGCTTGCTCGCACCGTATCATTTTTATGAGTTTAATCGACTGTCTTTTGAATTATAAGATGATCAGAATTTCGTAAGTGTTCGCGATTAAAATTTTAAAAATATATTACGTTTTAGTTACCTACCTAAACTAATCATTGAATATCAAAGACCAGTCCAGAAGTGTGACAGTTCGAGAAACAGAACTATCGCCACAGAATAGAGAATATGCTATCGCTCAAAGGATAAAAATTAGAAATACTGTCGCTTTGTGATGACTTTGGACTAGACTAGTGTAGAATGAGACACAAAACGCAAAATAAATTTTGAAAAACAAGGTCCATGTGCCATTAGAATCTTGTTATAAAATCATATAATGAAGAATTGGTGCAGACGAAACTTTCAACACTTCAAAATGACTATTTTAATAATATCCGTTACCTACATAATGTTGATTTGCACAGAAGAAATTAATAATGCAGTAAGAACCTTGTTCACGCAATGACTTATTAAATTGTTATTCAAGGCCCGGTTGTTTCAATTTGGATAAATAAAAGTTCGTTTAAAAGCATAGATTTTTACGGAAACGGATTTCAGACTTGTCAAATTTAATTTTTGACAGTTCGGAAACCAATAAATTCACTAGTAAGTGCAAGTTAAAATATTGTATTCATTTCTATTGGTGAAAAACTCTTTGAATATGATAAGAATGACCTTGAATATACTTTCTCTAAAATGCCAGTGAATGATGGACTCACTAGAAAATCAGATTCACTGTAACATATACATTAATGGTTTTGATATTTGTTTTTTAATATTTTTCAATATATCAACGGTTATACCATCAAATCCTGGAGCCGAACCCCCTTTCATGCCGTCAATTATTTTTTCGATTTCATCTTCTGTTGTGTTTTGAAAGATATCAATTTTGTTTGTAGTTTCTATGTTAGTATTTAAGTTAGTTACTGTATCGTTTACCGTTATAAGATTGGCTAGATTTTCTCCTACTTTTATAAAATAGTTGTTAAATATTTTGGCGGCTTTGGAAGGGTACTCCTTGCAACGTATCTTTGAGTTCTGATAAAGTATTTCATGTATTTCATTTTTATTATGCGTTTTTTTATCTATCAATTCATTAATAATGTTCCACATCTTTTACTATCATTTTCTGCAATTTCGAGTTTTTCTTTGTAGTAGTATTCTTTAGTATTTTTTATTATATTTGATAGTTTGTTTTTATATACCTTAAAGTGTCTAAGTAGATTTGTATTATTTGGATGTTTGGTAGTTAGTTTATATAGAAATTCTTTGTGACGTATGGATATTATTAGACCATGTGTAATCCATGGTTTGATTGGTTTAAATTTGGAATGATTTCTTTTTGTTGTATTATTTTTTGATGAGTCTTTTATGAGTTTAGATAGTTTTCCTTCAAATATTATAGAACACTCATCAACGTCATTGCATTGGTATAAGTCAACCCATTTTTCATCATTAAGTTTGTTTATTAAAGTGTCCATATGTAATTTTTTTTTAGTAATGTTATTTGTTTTCAGTGTAGCAGTATGTATATTATTTACATTATATTTAAAAATACAAGAAAAATGATCTGTAATGCTTGTATGAATAACTGCAGATGTTATATTTTGAAAATCAGGAATATTTGTGAATACGTGATCTATACATGACGGTCGTTGACCTCGCATACTTCTTGTGTATGAGTTTATGCAAGATAAGTAATTAAGTTCTGCTAACATATTCAGGTAGTTGTCCTTATCATTAGAGAAATAATCATTTGCTATATTTAAATTAATATCTCCAACAATAATATTTCTTTTATTTCTATGAGTATTTAAAATATTTCTTAATTCATCTACAAAATATATATATATAAAAAGAAACCCGTGTTTCCCTACCCGCCAATTTTTCTCCACAACCACCCGCCGGTGTTTATGATGGTGGATAGCCCTTGGTGTCACATCGAAAATATGCGAGTTTGGTGGGGTGGGTGACGAAAATGTGCTTTCTAGCACGTTGTTTTGTTATGGGAAGACCGTATATGCTTCAGATTGTTTCAAAATAGGCGCGCCGACTGTGTCGGTGAGTCTAGAAGGTTCTGGAAAAACCTGCTCTAGAAAGTTCTGGAATGAGGTTTTAGAAAATTCCCGAAAGTTCTATAAGGTTCTAAACTGAGTGGCGGAATGTTACCGGTGTGTCTAGAAGGTTCCCGTACATTCGATAAATTTCTTGAAAGTTTTGGAAGGAGAAGGTTCGTGAAAGTTCTATGACGATCCAAACAGTGTACTAAAAATCTACGCGTGCGAAGCCGCGCGGGCACAGCTAGTTTGACTTATAATTGGATGAACATGTTATTTTTTCAAATTTTAGAATGCTATATATTTAAAAAACACTAGTATTTTCACCGACATAAAACACAAATATTATAATTATAGTCTCAGAACAATTAAAAAATGTTAACACATCTTTTTAGAAATGTTATGAAGGTTTTTTCTCCTGAGTTTGTCCATTTTATCGAGGTCTTCCTTCCGTTAATAAAAAAATGCTTATAATACATCGACTTGCCCTACGTGAAGTGCTCTAACTACAATTTTAAAATATTTGGTTTATGTTACTAAATGATCTTTATCTACAAATATAAACGGACAAAAAAAATATTGAAAATGTTTTACGCATAATTTACAGGTGTATCTATCGACGACGTAAACCTAACCTAAATATCTAACTTCGACAAATTATAAAGTTTTACCGCGATTTATATATGTATAACACATTATTTTATCATGTTGCAACATGCAATTCTGTTCAGATAAAATCAATTAATAGAAGAAATACGATGAAAAAAATTTCTAAGCTTTCTCCTCTAAAGTACAGTAGCCGGCAAACATCTTGAAATTTTACGGCATAGTGGGGGGAAGTTTGCGCATGTACCATTCCACCGAGACCCAAATTTTGACTTCTGCGCATTACCCCACTACGCCAAAAAATTTCAATAAGTTTGCCGGCAACTGTAACAGACTTGCAGATGGAGTAGTACCTTACGTAGGGCACATTGACATTATAATATCAGCTCAAGAAATCCTAGGCTTCACCAGAGCTCAATTGAATTTATGTCTAGATCCCGGTCCAACACGCAATCTAGGTGGGACGGTAACAAAAAATATCCTTAATTTTTCTCTAGATACAACGACATTCCACTTACCTATGATGAAGGCATATACAGACAGCTCAGAGAAAACGACATTGATCACCCTCTGGCGCAGCACATCGCTCACCTCTTCATCAGGGACACTGTTTCCCTCTTCTCCGAAAAGGTCAACCAAAACGATGAAGAAGATACCGACCATTTTGAGGTTAGATTCAGATCAAACTCACATAATTTTTTTGTATCCTTTATAAATATTATCCTAAAATTTTAAACGCGTAAAGTTTCGTTCATACGTGCTCTTAAGGTGTATATCATTTAACTTAAAAATAACCGGAATCTAAAATATAAGATTTTAACTTGAACAACTCTTTAACTTCTATACATGGTATTAGCATTAATTTAACATATGTTGTGGTTTATTTTA
The DNA here is from genome assembly GCA_016648135.1 of Agrypnia vestita. NCBI lineage: Eukaryota > Metazoa > Arthropoda > Insecta > Trichoptera > Phryganeidae > Agrypnia > Agrypnia vestita. The sequence continues at coordinate 8,367 of JADDOH010014798.1, read as the reverse complement.
CATAACATACTTGTAATATTTTCTTTGTAATATTTGCACTAAGTATTTAGAATATTTTAATTTTTAATATGTAATTCATTAACTCTCTTACTTAAGTTCTTTTTTCAATTTAAGTTTTACTTAAAATATGCAGATTTTTAAAATAATTTTAAAAATAAGATAATTGAGAGGTTTTTACATGAAATATTGCAAGAAATTAATGTAATACGTCGCAGGCATTTTATGATCTCTATTGTCTGCCACAGCTTAATACGGGTTAGCGGTATCTTGCAGACGCTTGCATTACGTACATCCATAGGCAAAAGTCGGTTAAAAGGATTCATTACTCAATACCATTGCAGCATATCTATACCTAAAAATTCACACAAAGTGACATTGCCTGGTCGTCATTCTACAGGAGCTTTTGTTCAATCAAAATCATATTATGTATTGCATTTTTTTTATTTTTGCAGAAACAGCAGAATGGAGTGTGATAGTTTATCATGATTTTCAGAATATCCAGTCAACCAATTGGCAGACGATGCGCTTCAAGCCGCCGCCACCGAGATCCCCCATTGGCTGGCGCGTGGAGTTCCGTCCGTGTGAGGCCCAGCTGACTGATTTTGAAAACGCAGCATTTGTTTGTTTTGTTGTTCTGTTGACGCGCGTCATCTTGAGCTACCAACTGAACTTCCTCATACCAATCAGCAAAGTAAGAACCTTCTTTGATACTCTTCAATAAATATTTGATAAATTTTTGTCACTATTTTATTTCTTGATACATTCAGTAATTAAATAACATCATTTTACTTTGGTAGAAAGCAATAACTTTGTGGTTTGACATATTAAAATAAATAAAAACACTTTACTTTGTATTAAACCACGATTTATTGTCGTGCCAACCGGTTTCGCTTAAACTTAAGCTTCATCAGGGCAACTTAATAACTGCAACTTAATAATTATTAAGTTGCCCTGATGAAGCTTAAGTTTAAGCGAAACCGGTTGGCACGACAATAAATCGTGGTTTAATACAAAGTAAAGTGTTTTTATTTATTTTAACATCATTTTATGTTTTTCAAACCTCAATTATCGGGAATTATCTTTTAAAGTTTCCTCTGTTGTGGTCAGCCATGAAGTTCGCTGAGAAATGAAATAAAATTGCGGCTGATTTATTTCAATCAAATTTAATATCAACTATGTTTATGTACCTACTTAAGTTTACACAAGAGCTTTTATGAGCTACATATTTATCCAACCGTTTTCGAAAACAATTGTTTTCTTCATCATTGTGATAAACAAATCGAAAACATAAAATTATTATTACCTTCTGTTTACATTACTGACTTTATTTATAAAAAATATTTTTATATACTACCTGACTATATATATAAAAACATTTCCCGAATCTTACTATTATATTTATAAACACAGATGTAATACGTAGGTATATGATTCGGGAAATGTTATTGGAAATATTGTTATATAAATAGGAGATCTTTCATTATTATGATTACTTTTTTTACATGCTTTAAGTACTTAAATATTAAATTCATGATTAAAATTTGAATAAACATTCTGATAGCGAAATTCTTTGTTATTAGTTTTTTAATTAGAGATTCTCGGGTACAAGCATAGCTGACAAAAAGAGTTTAAACCATTATTTTCTGACACTGAACATGGAATTATATGGCACGTCAGGTGGACGAGAACATGCACAATGCCCAGAAGAAAGGAGCATGCCGCACGGGCAAGTTCTGGATGCGGCGGGACATCACCACCCCCGGAGCCACGCCCCCCGAGGCCGAAAAGCACTGCCGCCTGGGCTCGGCCGACTGCTGCAGCGATCAGCTGGAGTGCATGACCATCAACGAGATCATCAACGGAAAAGTTAGTTGTTTATGATTGCGCTACCCTCGCCTTTTTTGTCAATTTAATTTTTTCAATGGTGACATGCCTAGAATGATCCATAATTTTTTAACCCTTTTTGCCAATGTGAAATTAATATCTCTGAAAGCGTCTCGAACGCATTCAGCAGACGTTTACAAAAGTGCTGAATTTCAAAAATCACGTCCATTTCGATAACTATGACGACACATATAAGTATCACAAGATAACTACTCTCGAAGACAGGCGAACGATAAGCCATATGAAATACCTTTCAAAATACTCAATAATCACATTGATTCTCCTGAAATTTTAAATTCGATACACTTTAATGTCCGGCAGAAACGAATAAGAGCACCACGCCTTTTCCACGTAAATCATTGGAGAACACACTACGGTAAAAACTGTATTATTAACAGAATTCTAGATACCTATGACACTGCCTTTGCAGATCTCGATATTTTAAATTTAAGTTATGAGCAGTTTACAAAATCCCTTATGCATAAACTCGCGCGATGACATTTTTCTTCCCACACATGTGAACACAAACACGAACACATAAAAACGCATACACACACGGACACATAAAAACACACATATTCACACACTCACACAAACTCACTATTTGGCATGTTTTTTCTTATTTTTTTATCGATCCTGGTGTAATATTATTGTATATATGTGTTTTCTTGTAATTGGCCCAAAACTCTGTACATTAATTATTGTTTTTTTCAAGATTGATTAATTACATGGCTGTAAGAAAACAAATAAATGAAAAAATATATATATATACACAAGGGACTCAGAACAAAATAAATTGAGTGTAATAGATTAATGTAATAGGGTCAATGTCCTCATTTACATGTTCCGCCTACTCAAAACATACTGGGGCATTTTTCTAAATCCTAAAACAGCGATAATCGGCCGTAGCCCATGTTGCATTTCCATTTTATTTTGTCTGCTTTTATTATCCTTTTATCCACAGTTCCATTTTTCACTTCCTACGAGAACCGAATCACTACTTACGAGGAGATGCATATAAATTTTCATTTCATTTTCATCACTGATTTTACTTTGATATAAAAATGTGTGATTTGCATTGACTGAAAATATTTTACGCGTTTTACAGTCTCTTCCATTTTAAATATTCTTTCCTAGAGAAATGTACTGGGATTTTCAAATGAGAAACATATATAGAAACAAATCTGCCACAATGCAAGAAACACAATGTAGTGACTGACTTGTTTAAAAATGATTATCTGACAATTAATCTCAAATTTACGATGGATAACATATTTCTATAATTTAGGACCGGTTGATATGTAGTAATTTTTTATTTAAAGCACAGATTTTTGCATTTTCCACCAATCAAACAATCCATTTTTATATTAAAAAACTTCCACACGTGTTTCTTATATTCATAGCTTCGTCTCTGTAAGACTTTTATAATTTTTGGCAGTTAATTAATCATCCCTCTGGGGAAAAAATCCAGTAATTGTATTCTTCGAACATACCTACATATAAAAATATTGTTAAAATATACACTGGTGTATGAAAGGAGTTAAAATTGAAAATACCGGTTTTCAGGCATATTCTAGTTAAATATGTACCGGGTTATTTGGAAAACATTAATAATCTCGCAGGACTATATTCCTATTTTAATTATGAGTTGTTTTGCCAAATTTGTTTTTTTCCCTTGAAATATAATATGTAATTAGATGTGATAATAGATTCTTTAAAGACAAATTATATTCAACTGTGGAAACTGAGTTTTTTAAATCTGATAAGTAGATTCCTACGTTTCTATATAATGGAATTATCATCGCACTTAAAAAATTCTAAAACATGGCAGGTTTGGTTGAATTTTTAACCGGTCTTATGCCGGCCATACGTAACGTGGAATGTACCCCGTCTACTGCGCAATTATGCGCACGATTGCTGTTTTTTAGACACTTTTTTTGATGGTTATTTTCATGTAAAAATCAACAATAATCGCTAAGAAGTTGCAGTTTCTGGTTTCTCAATATACAGATTTCAATAATTACTTGTACAATAATAACTTATTCATTAATAATGAAAATAAGTAACGAAATTTACAGTCAGAAATGTACGCACATGTTTATCGAATAAAACCATGGAAGCAATAACACTAAAGATTTCATTCTAAATATATCAAAGAATATAAAAATAATTGATTTTAACATTTTTTTAATAACTAATTTTAACAACAGATAAATAACACAATTAATGCGCGGTTCGAAGACGGCATTTGGAAAGATTTTTGTCCGGTTTATGCGGCAAATGAGGTTACTTGACAAATAGAACTCGTTCATTCATTCAAAAAATTGAGATACAGCCAATGATAAGCTTTAAAACCCCGTAAACGCAGGTAAAATAGGCCGAATTCGCATAGCGCAGATCTGCGCTCCGGCACATAGAGGGTACAAAAGTTTTCGCGCAAATCTGCGCTCCGGCACCCGACCGGTTAAAGTAATTTCATTTCATAATATATCTATTCCTAAATGTTTGTGAGGAATGACAAATAGTTCCTGCTTTCCAGGAAGGCACGTTCCCCGGTCTGATAGGTCTGATTGAGTCTTACCTGGGTGGCATGGATGTGGATGCCGATACGCACTGCACCATCCAGCAATACCTGAAGCTCATATCGCGGCGCGCGGCTGGAGAGCTGCTCACCACCGCCTCCTACATCCGGAGTTTTGTCACCTCGCACCCGCAGTACAAGTCAGTATATTGTGGCAATTATAAATCATTACTGTTATAAATTGTTATATCATACAAATCATTACAATTATAAATCATAATGTTTTAAATTGTTATACTATACGGGGTGTCTCATTATCTCATCATCTCTAGTAGCAAAAACTTTACAGTTTAGGTGGATTCCTGCCTTGATAATGAGTCGAAAGTATGACCTACAATAGTTATGGAGATTCGCAATATCAAAGTTTCCTTTTTTTCAATATTTCAAACCAACTTTTGTAAAAAGTTGAATTATCGTTACAGTCACTTATGTATATCGATTATGAAAAATTAATTTGCTTTAATTTAATAAAGTTGAATAAAATTATAAAAACCTTGCAAAAATTGAAATTTGTTTAAATTTGATTTTTTTTTTTAATTTCATTTTATTTGAACTGCAGTGAACTGAATGAATGTTTCATAATTGGTTTAAGTTACTGTGATGATAGTTCAACTTTTTGCAAAAAATAAGTCTGAAATATTGAAAAAAAAATGCAAATTTTGATACTGAATATCTCCATAACTATTGATGATTTAACATTTTCAACTCATCATCAAGGTAGGAATCGACCTGTAAATTTTTTGCTACTAGCTATGAAACACTCTGTACAGTCAAACTTCATTAAATCAAAATTCAGCAAACTAGCAGAGAAAACTTGATTATGGTAATCTAATCTAATTCAAGGTCAAGAATTGCATTGATGTTTTCTTTCTCTTTTCACAGACAAGACTCTTTAGTTACGGAGGAGATCACCTATGATCTACTAAAGACAGTTCACGCCATACAGTCGGATGAAATATCCTGTCCGGAACTACTAGGCAACTGTGTCTTCACCAAAACTAAAGAAACCATTCCAGAGGCGTTGAGGAAAGTACTTACACAAGAATGTCCTTAACTCAACACCCTTAAAGGCAATTAATATACAGTTGTTCCATGGACACAATGTATTTTTAGAAAATGCACTGTTATAGATATATTGAATTTGTTTGTAAATCATATTGTTAGGACGCGTAGTGCATTTGTAATTAGTTCGACCGGATAAAGAATTGTGTTTTTTATAAAAAGTTATATTTTTTTGTAGCGATGTGTCGAATCAAAACATTACTCTTAAAATTAGATTGTTGAAATGCTTAGTGCCGTTTTACACATGAAGCAGCCTCTTCAAGTCAAGCCATCTCCAGGTGCAACGGATAAATCTGCACAGGAAATATTTCAATTTTACATTATCATTTCACTTTCAATCCCTGCCGTTCAATTCATTTTAGTCATAACGAGTTCTACCTGATTGCTTGTAGATTTTTTGAAAATTCATAATACAGTAGACTTAATTATCCTAGGTGGTGGGCAAATTAACTTAAGCAATAAAAATAAAATTAAAATTTTCAACTATTTAATTTTTTTTTGTTAAATGTAAAAATATTTTTTTTATCAACTGAATAACATTACATAAATAAAATATAAAACTTGTGATGTTGTGAACATGCAGAATTGTGAAATTGTGAACATATTGAATCATGACATTTGACACAAGAGGAAGAGCGTGTTGTGGATCTTAATTGACAATATGTATTATGTTATATATTTAAATCGATTATGTATATATTTTTTTCAAATTTGGAGTCGTGTGTTTGTAATTATTTTCCATTTTTTTTGTGCAATTTATCTGGGTCGTTTTTTCCCCATCTCCCAGGATAATCATAAACATCTTTAGCCCCTTGGCCTAAAAATAGGTAAGTAAGCCAACGAGCTAAAGGCGAGAGGGGACTGAAGTGCGGTGAGGGGGATTTCATCCCCCCGCGCGTCTCCCCACCTGCTAGCCACCCCTATTTAGTGCTGTCCATGCCTAAATCGATTCCAGGAATATTAGCGGGCGTAGCGATTCATACCACTATCTATAAATCACTCACCACGCACATTCTTTACGCATCCGCATTCCTTACGCTCGCCTTCAGTTTGGGCTGACATTACCTACCTGTTTACTTTTCATAAAAGAGTTCTTGATTCAGTTTTCTGTGACTTTCCGCTTTCTGAATAACTATGTTTATTTGGTCTCCAGAAAATAGCTGCAGTTTCTGTGCTCTTTAAGAACATTTCAGATCACCTTGGCATTTACGTTTCTCGACAATTGATTCAACTGGGACTAATTTTGACTTGATTTGACTGGTTTATTGTGTAAACACTTTACATTGAATTAGTTTTTTTTGTAGGGATTCTATGGTCACGGCTATTTTAAGATAAGCAAAGTTTTAAGAATTTTGATGACAATTCATTTGACTTCAATCGTTCATTATAGATTGTTGAATGTTTTGTTAATTCCATGCACACAAGAGCCTTGGAGTATATACCACGATTGTGATTTAGTGTTGGTTGAAACCACTAGAATAGTAATTTCTGAATTGTTTTTCTGTGTATAATAAGACTTGCTTTTTAAATGTATTGGTAAATTGAAAATAGTTGCTGTTTTCATTTTTAATTAAGTATAATGCTAATTTCATAAAATATTTGACAGCTGATTCGACATAGATAATATATTAGGTCCTTACATATGAAATTGGCGTTTAGTATGGGAGGAACATAAAGCCGATTTTTTTTAATTATAATATATTTATTTAATCAAAGTATGTACCATTGCTATCTATGCACTTTTGCCATCTCATAGGTAGTTCATCGATCCCTTTACTAAAAAAACCATTCGGACGGGAATCAATAAAATCTTTGAAGGCGGTTTGGACTGCCCCATCGGAGTTGAATTTTTTCCTTTGCAAGAAGTTATCCAAATTTCGAAAAAAATGGTAATCTGTTGGGGCAAGGTCCGGAGAGTACGGTGGATGTCTTAGACATTCCAATTGAAGCTCCTCTAATTTGGTAGCCGTCTGTTGTGCAGTGTGTGGTCTAGCGTTATCATGAAGCAGCAGTGGCCTAGAGCGATTAACCAGCCTCGGTTGTTTAGCAGCTAGCTTTTCCATCATGGTTTGCAGTTGCTGACAATAGACATCTGCCGTAATCGTCTGGCCAGATTTAAGAAAGCTGTAGTGAACGACACCAGCACTAGTCCACCAAACGCTCACAAGTAACTTTTTTGGAGTCAATTTTCGCTTGGGGCATGGTTTGGCTGGTTCGGCAGGGTTCAGCCATTGCGATGAACGCTTCCGATTATCGTACAGGATCCACTTTTCATCACAGGTAATGATTCGATTTAAAATCCCTTAATTATTGTGCCGGTTGAGTAATGCAACGCAGCAGTCAACGCGCGTTTATTGATTTGCTTCACTCAATTCGTGAGGTACCCACCTTTCAAGCTTTTTCACCTTACCGATTTGCTTCAAGTGGATTAAAACAGTTTTATCACTAACACCGCAGCCTGCAGCTAACTCGGATGTGGTTTGCGATGGATCCGCTTCCACAATAGCCTTCAATTCTTCATTATCAACTTTGGTCTCCGGCCGTCCACGGGGCTTGTTCTGCAGGCCGAAATTTCCAGAACGAAAACGTTGGAACCAAAAATGCACTGTGTTTTCTTTTGCGGCACCGTCGCCATACACATGATTAATCCTTCGAGCCGTTTCTGCAGCACTTGTGCCACGGTGGAACTCGTACTCGTAAATAACGCGATATTTCAAGTTTTTCATTTTATAAACTGAGTGACGCAAAGAAAAAAACAATTGAGGAAAAAACAAATGAATTATAATTTTCAAAACACAAATACATGAGTAAATAGCTGTATAAATTTGGATTTGGAATTC
>JADDOH010014797.1:0-18647 GCA_016648135.1 Agrypnia vestita | reverse complement strand
TTCTTTTATTGGAAAATTTAAAAAAAAATAAATGCCCGCTTCGTAGCTATTCCAGGATAATCGTTTACTTTGTAGGCCATTCATCAAAAAGGACCACAAAGTGGTGCAAACTTATTCATTTTTAAAACATCGTAGGTTTGGTAGTTTATTGACTGATTAAATAATTTAGTTTGTATCAGTTTAACAAGATATCCGCATTTAAAGTATATGGAACCTGATGAATAAATTTGATTTGATATATTTCCATACAAAAATGTGATAAAAAAACGCAAGAGAAGATATGAGAATAAATGAAAACATGTTCGCCTTAACCACATCAATATTCCACAATCCGTCACAATTCTCGGAAATGAGGCAACCTATGAAATATAGGCTAACCATGAAATTATTTTGTCATAAATTTCTGGGTCGATGCGATTTAATTTCCATCATGAGAAATTGAGATTTGAAGTATCCAGTTAACCGTCCAAAAATAGGACGAGTCGCTCTATTTTTTGATTTGAGAAACACATTCAATGAGCATGTTTAAAGAATATGGAAAAAATGTGATTTCTTGATCTGTTTAAGTTTTTTTCTTTTTTACAAGCATCGTTTCTTTAGCGTTCACGGTAAAATGTAAGGAGATATAAAATTAATATACACATGATCCAAATATCAAACAAAACTCGGTATAATATTATTAAATGGAGTTGGAGGTGTGCAAAATATCTTCAGCGGAAGAATTTCCATTTTAGAAAAATGGCCGTAGCTAGAAATCGTATTGAAGATGACATTATTTGAAAAACTGCCCTGAATGCTCGCAGGACGCAACAATAGAAGTAATGGCGGAGGTTATTGGGGCGGATATTTTAATCTTGGATGATCGTAGCGGGCGCGGTATTGTGTCCCGCGCAACCCTTACCGCAACGTGGGGGGATCATTTGAATCATCCGCGTATTGTTGCAAAAAATGTGCTTAAAAATCATTGTCCTCGTCTTAAAAATCGTCTTTTATCAAATTCGGGGCATGAAAATAATTATTTTCTGTAATCATTTTACATATATACATATAAGCATATGTTTCTAACAAATTGTTACTACAAATTAAATATGAATTAATTTATACTATCATATTTTTATGATTATATTAATAATTTGTTTCACCTATCCTAGAAAGACATTCATGAAGATGTCTTTAACGTCATAAGAAATAAGAAAACAACAAAGAATGTCTAAATTTAAAATAAAGCTTCGAAAAAATGTGTTTTACATATATTTGTAACAGATTTCTAAAATTGTTGTAAATTGGTGAATATTGTTATTATACTAGAGAATTTGTAAATATTTTCTTTTGCACTATTTTCTATTATATTGTATAATCCTGCACTGGACCAATCTCAACCATATTTTGCATTTACTCTGTAGATCTCACAATCAAGTCAATCATAATCATATACTCTTATCCCATCTCTAATATTTTTTAATAGTGAAATTTTGAGTTTTAAATTACTTATTCAAAAATTTTTGGTATATAATTTGACTACTTTGCGACAAGTTCGGTCACGCACAGAAAATATATTATTTATTATACAAGAATGTACGATTTTAATCTTGTATTCTGTAATTTCCTGATAAATAAAAACAAAAAAATCTTACAATACGCACTCTTGGAACAAGAAGATATTACCTGACATTTACATCAATCTAAGGTTTTGAAATTCCGAGTCTTGAATACTAATTATTCGAATTATGCGGACTTTGGATAATATCAACTAATCCGTCAGGTGAATTTTTTACAAAAGTAGTGTATAATTTTGTGTAACCCATTAATGTAATGCCTTGTGTTATACAAGTACAAATATGTATATTCCTCACATTAACACTTTATTTGTGGTTAAATCAATAGCTGATATTTAATAAAATATATGTTTTTTCATCTAATAAACCATTTGACATGTTTTTAAAAAAGTTCTGAAAAATATTTCGATATAAAAAAGTCAACTTTGACCAAAATATTAGATGATTCAGTTGAATACAGCTAAAACTAGTGGTTATTTATTAAATGAATTGTCTGTTGTGTAGGGAGGATTTTGGCAAAAATTTCTACCCGTGGCATACAAAATTTAGAAAAAACATTTATAGGCGTTTCAAACCAAAGGGGTAAGGCTCTTAAAAATAGCTCCATCTGCCCTCTTAAGTCCCTACTCCTACCTTTATCAAAAAATATTACATTGTAATAAAAATAAAAATGCCTTTCGTATCAGATGGATTTCTTTTATAGAGTGTATTATGAAGTAGGAAGAAAAATAAGATGGTATTTTGTAAGTATGGTCGAAGGGTTCTTTAGAGGACCCTAATACCTTTCCAGGACTCGTAAGCCACGGGACGTATCGCAGGAACTCTATTCAAAACCAACATGGCGTAAATTAATAAAACAATCACGTTGTTTCTTTTGTGCGATTGAAATTTTTGGATGGATATAGGTATGTGTAACATCCAACCTTTTCTTTATTTTTCGATTCATACGCGTTTGTTAATCTCAGTACGAAATTCAATATATTTATGATAGAAGGATTTATTTTTAAATGTATGGAATTTTTAACGTGGTACGTTTATTATTTTAATGATCATCGCAGAAATAGCAAACAATGTATTTATTTTATTATTACACAATCTAGTCTTCGAATCAGACATTAGATACTAATGTAATGTCTGTCCCGGTAACTACGATAGGCCGGACATGTCTAAAGAATTTTTCCTACGAGGTACTCGAGTGAAAGTGTCGTGTGATTGCGTGGCAAGTAAATAACAGAGGTACAAAAAAAAAATGGCATACGAATAATATTCACTATTATTCAATATTATAAACACCGGTGAAAATAATAATAGTTTAACGACTAAAAATGGAATGATGGAAGAAAGATGTTGGAAGCAACACGGAGCCGCTCGTTCCTGGCTTGTGATTAACTGCCCCACTCACATTTAGTTCCATCACCGTGAAACTTAAGTCTTGTATGACGAACCAGATATCATGGCAACACTGAAGATCACTCGACTACGCAAGGCAGGACTTGTACAACGAATGCTTTCTACGAGGTACTCACATATGACACTGTACCAGCAACCACAAAAGACGTAACCAAATACAAGAAACCTTAATTTTTCAGGAGTAAGTACAAAGTGTAGATAAGATAGTAATTCAAATTAATTCAATGTCAAAAATGACAATGTCAAACCGACATGAAAATAATTTTAAGTAATTAAAGTAAAGAATAAAATATTTGAAAGTTTTTTTAATGTCTCCTGCCAGCTGTTAAATGTATTATTCTAAACCCTGGCGACCGGGCGGAACATGAAATGGTTCGCGTCCTATATGTACTGTATTTTTGACGGGTAACGCAAACTCGGCGATAGCAACATAGCTGTCGTTGCCGCCTTCGGGTTTGTTGGCCCGGGGTTCAAGCCCCTTCTCCGACCGTTTAATTTTTTTTTTTAAGACGTGAATTCGAACAAACCACTACACCAACAAACTACTCCTTTTTTAAAAAATATAAAAAAAAATGTTTTTTTTTTACTTTTTATATTTTAATTGTTGGTTTTTATATTTTTGTTACGTTCCCATAGCTGATATATTAACATAAACGATTAGTCATACAATGTATTCGATCTTATATACACTTTTTGTTCTTCTTACTGTAATATTAGAATAAAAATATACCCCCTCCCAGAGAAATTTTTTATTGCCATTATCGTAATAAAAGGGGCAAACCATCCCCCTAACAAAAGCATTGTGATAGCAATTTACATAATGTTCTCCAGAACTTTTTTACATTTTAGTATCATGCCCCCTCAAAAGCAGCAACATAGTTTTAAAGCGGGAACATTTAAATTTAGAACGGAAGTGCCGGAAACAGGAAGGACCCCCAAGGAACGTGGAAAAGAAAGAATCGACGAAGATTTACATTTTTATTAATACTGAATATCTTTATTACATTTTTGTGTAATACATAATACAATATTAAGTGTAAATGTATTTAAGAAATGAATTATATAAAAACTATTTCTAACAAAACAATTAAGTTGAATTTTCGGAAAATATTAAGTTATATATAAAGTTTTCTCTTATACAATTCTTATTCTAGAAATACAAATCTTTCCATGATGTCTCCCTCTAGATGTGTGGTCAACCTCAGAATCAATTTTTTTATTGCTAGTTAAAAAATACAGTTGTCAAAAAATATGTTCGCACCAATACTAAATTATTTTTTATGTCACTTGCTACAGTTTTTTTTAATCGAGATGCGTACACTGAAAACTTATCATATTATACTATTTTCAAACTAAGCTATGCTTATGCTGGAAAACAGGTCTCACTTGGGGGTTTTAACTAGAACTTTACAGAGTCATAGCAACTAGACTCACGAAAACATGTTTTATTTGGATTAATACATATTAAGGGTATGTTATCTACATTTTATTACCAAAACAAAAAATAAAATACATAAGGGGGTTGATGAATATAATTAATAGAGCTATAAGTTAGAACCCCTAGTGTGTTAAAGTTAAATAATTCATCATTTAGTGTAACTTTAAGTATCTGAGTTGACAATAATAATGTTGAATAGTGACACTGTTTCTTTTGTAGAGGTGTGGTGGTTAGAGTCGTTGCAAATCTAGCCGCACACTCGAACGATATCACTAGTCAGAGGCTCGATGCGGCATGTGTGATGGGAAAGGTACATTCACTCTGTCGCCGACCGCCGTAGCACTCCCAAGAAATATTTTTGTGTTAATCACAGTTAAATCTGAGTATAATTTACGCCATGTATCCATTCACTCGTCCTGCCTCTGCTGAACATCTCACACATGCTACGCGCCACTCACACAATACACGTCACGTGCCGACACAAGAAGATGCATTGGGCATTTTCTTCCCAAAACATACACACTGACCCGCCAAAGATGTATTTTGAATACGTTCTAATATGGGCACGAAAGGTACTTCTTTGTACAGGTCGGTTGACTAAAGCTGGCATGTACAACACATTCACATATTTCCCCGCGCAAGCGCTCGGGGTGATGTTGCACGGCATAAGCATCTCGAAAAATCTCCCTGTCTCTCTCGCACTCGGCCAAACTTATGAGCGTGAAATAAGATTGTTATTTTTTGTTTTTACTACTATTACGAAATACAGCGTGATGTTCTGTTTTATTTTTTGTTCGATTTAAGTGGCGTAGAAAAATTAATAATTCTGATTAGAAGAAATAATGTAACAAAATAAATATTATATTTCTTACAATATCCTATCTTTTTTTATTTTAAACACAACTCACCCAATTGATTCATAGATTTTGAAAACGGTGGTTTAATATTACAACCCTTTGATAAAAATGGATAACGTGACAATTATATCAAACGTCGTTATACCTAGTGCCTAAACCTTTAAAAACATTGCATTTTTAATCAGCTAAAATAATATAAAATGTTTTTTTTAGACATGCTGTATAACATAATTGCATTGGTGTGAGTACTGTGTACTTGCCAGCTTTAGATAACAGACCTGTACGCATAGGATAGTTTAGTAAAATAAAAGTAACAAAGTTTAATTTATTTATGTTAAATTAATAATAAGTGCCAATAAAAAATAATAATCACCTACTTGTAAAAAATCACCCAATTTCAGGCTACCAGGGGTGTGCGAAAAATTGCTCGCCAACAATAGCTGGCCCGCAGTTGCTCCTCACAACTCTCCAGGAAAGTTGCTCACTAATTGCGTGACAGGGTGTTTTAGTTCTTTTTTACATTAATATAGATAATATAGATTAAGAAACAACTTTATTGAAAAACAAATACATAAAATTTAAATTATTATTTAAAAATAATTGTCGTCAACTAAATGTATTTATAAAGATTAGATTAGGTTTGGTTAGGTTATGTAGGTTACCTGGTGGCGATATACTTTCCAGGCAAGCAATTGAGGGCGAGCAATTAAGGGCGAGCATTTGTTGGCAAGCAATTGTGCGATTGACGCTTCCAGGATGGTGCAACCCCATTTTATTTGAAAACGTAACACAAAAAACATGCGTAAGTTCTGGTCAATTAGTAACAACAAATTTTATAAACAATTAATCACTAAAAATACAACATTATGAACCATTTCAACCATTAAGGGTAACGACCACCGTTTCTCGGTAATAAAAGTGAGGCTGCATGTACCACGCGGTTATAAAGCCTTACATGTTACGGTCACATAAGGTAGTAAAGGCAAGTACACGGGGTGACTTAACGAGGGATGGGGTCGTAAAATGAAAGAATTCCTCCCTTATATCTTTTATTTCCCGCAACTTTGTCTGGTTACGGCGGAAGCCGGGAGACCACCGCGGGTAATGGCCACAATTTGAATACGAGAAACGTGTAAAAGGGATGAAAAAAATTAATAGCTCCACCTATGTATATATATAGTAATGTATAAAATTACTGCTCTATCGTAATCTACACACAAATGGGTAAACATATTATTTTATATCATTTACAGGGTGTAACAGAGCTAGTCCACAATACCTTACAGATGGATTCCTTCCATCCTTGATTGTGAGTTAAAAATTTCCAAGCAACGATGACCTAATATCAATAGTTGCGCAATATCAAAATTTGCATTTTTTTCAATATTTCTGACTTTATTTTACAAATCGCTGAACTATTATTATAGTAACTTACATTGATTCATTCGAAAAATGCAAGTTAAATAAAATGGTAATAAACCCGCAATAGCAATGTTTTCCAAATGATACTGGAAGGATTTTATCATTTTATTTTACTTGTATTAAAGAGAATGAATTTTTCATATTCAATATAAGTACTTTAATGATTTATAGTTAAATAGATTTATAGATGGTCTAACGTTTTACAAAAGTCAAAAGTATTGAAAAAAACAATGAAAACTTTATTGTCGCATACCTCCATAACTATTGATACTTAGTCATGGTTGTTCGAAAATTTTGACTCATAATTAAGGCAGGAACCTACATATAAAGTAATGTGGACAAGCTCTGTCACACCCTGTATAGATAAAATTTCCCGAAAAATATACATGCAATTAGATACAGGTATCTTACCAGAGCAGTGAACATATTTAAATATCTAATGGCCCAGATTACGAATGATTGTTTGCGAGTGAGACAAAGAAAGAAACTCTTCACACACTTCTTAAATGCCTCAGCAGCAAATCAGCTCAATCACACGTGCCAGAGCGAGTACGCTATATACTTCGCGATGTATTTCGATGTACGCGATGTACTTCGCGAAAGAATGACCGTCCGCATCAATGTATCCGGTATGCATATTAATGCATCCGGTATTAGTGAATCGTTCTCGCCCTAGAATTCTGATGCGAAGAATTGACCTTTTGAAATTCCATCCCTCCGTCAGGCTTCATTTTTTGGGAAATTTATGTAGATAAAACGACTCTTTCAAATTTAGCCCTCCCTTTATCGATAATTTTTAGTTACATGCCCAATTTTGTAGTGCTACAATTGGTTCACTTCACGTAGTTCATTTAAGTAGATATAGAGCGTAATATTTCGGTACCTACCACAAATGATGCGCACACTTAGCAGTCTTCAAATTGATGAACGTGTGTGTATTGTAATCACATTCTGAAATTAATTTTCTCGCTTCGTTATTTGTTTGGATATAACTTCTTGTATAGGTATATGAGGTACAAAAGAAAGGGCAGCAATATCCAAAAAAATAAAAAAAATGTTTTGAACGCAGTCACCGAGGATTACTAATTTAGAATGTAGTGAGTTATAGATTTATGTATCCATCCCTTCCAAAATCTTGTTTTAGTACATTCAAACATAATAATCCTCGATGACTGCATTATTTTTTTGGTTTTATACCGCACATATTTTTTGTAAATTTTACTAATCTCATTACAGGTAACATATTCTTCTAACAAGACAGGCATGATAAAATAATTGTGGGGTATAAAATCAAAGGCAGCAATATCCAAAAAATAAAAATAAATATTTTGAAAGTAGTCACCGAGGATTACTAATTTAAAATGAACTGAATTCTAGATTTTATGCATCTATCCATTCCAAAAGTCTTCCATAAAATCTCGTATTCAATACATTGTGAAATAGTATTCCTCGATAACTTTGCTTTTATATCCCACAGTTTATACCTACATGTATCATTGTAAAAATTTCAATAAAAATAATAATTTTTAACGACACAATTTCCGGGCACAAATATTAATAACAAATTAAGCACGCTTAATACATTGGCTGTCAAACTGTTCACTAAATTTATGACGTGTCGTTTCATAGCTTCGACTAGTGTTTAAGAACCAGTTTCATTGTTTATCCGACTCTTGGCTCTTGTCCAAACTTAATTGGACCGCTTGACCCAGATATATAAAAGTCGTTAAATCAGTAGTCCAGTCCTAGCACTCGGGGGCGTAGCTCAGATGGTAGAGCGCTCGCTTAGCATGTGAGAGGTACCGGGATCGATACCCGGCGCCTCCAAAAATATTTTTTAATTTTTTTTCTAAATCATGCACTTGATCGTTAGATAAGAATACTCGTCTAGGAATACAACAATTTTATTGATTGATTGCTCTTCTTCTTAACTAAAACAATGTTAAAGCGATTTAAAGAATTTGAGATCTTTTGGATCTACTATACAGGGTTATTTGGAAAACATTAATAACCTTGCAGGGCTACATTCCTGCTTTGATTATGAGTCGAAAATGTTCAAGCTATTGTGACCTAATATCAATAGTTAAGGATATACGCGACATCAATGTTTGCATTTTTTATAAAATTTCCACCTTTTTTTGTAAAACGTTGGACTATCATTACAGTAACTCATATCGATTACGAAAAATTTATTCGTTTCAATACAAGTTAAATAAAATGATAAAAACCCTGAAAAAATTCCAATTGGAATTCGAAGGTTTTTATTTTTTTATTTGACTTGTATTAAAGGGAATGAATTTTTCATATTCGATATAAGTTACTGTAATGATAGTCCAATGTTTTACAAAAAATAAGTCAGAAATATTGAAAAAAAAATGCGAACTTTGATGTCGCATATCTCCTTAACTATTGATATTAGGTCATAATAGCTTCAAAATTTTCGATTCATAATCAAGGCAGGAATATAGTCCTGCGAGGTTATTAAAGTTTTCCAAATAACCCTGTATACGGCTTCCAAAACTAAGATGGATCCATGGGTTTACATATTACAATGTAATAAATGTGGATGCAAAAGGAATAATAAATCTTCAAAACAGTAAAAACCCGAAAATTGAAATATTCTGGCAATATCACAAGGCATCCAAAAAAATAACTGATCCTGAATGTAATCGTTCATGGTAAAATAACGAACGGTATGTAGTTTATTTAAGAAATTAAGTAAAATAAACTACATAAAAGGATTTAATTTACCATACAAATAAAAAATTGTAGCTTAAATTTATTGGATTTTAATTTATTTTAACATATTTCTTAAAGATATATATACAGACACAGTAATAAACAATTTTTTTTATCATCCTTATTCTCAAAAACTTTTAACACTTCATTCAATGCTAAGTCGATTGATTAATGTTCCATTATCTGTGCATAATTTTAACAATGAATTAAATATTATTAAAGGGGTTGCGTTTAATAATGGTTTTGATATAAAATTAATAGACGTTATGTTAAATAAAAAGTATTAGAAAAAGTTTTTTAAATCTTTTATTTACCCTCTAATATTTGATGCTAAAATATTTTACTGTGCAGAAATTAAAATTACGCACAGACACGCCCCTGGTTTCTACAGTAGCTGAGAAAAGACACGTGGCACATCAGGTAATTTAATATTGCTTAATGTACAAAAGATTTATTAACTGATCTATGTTATTTCAATTCTCTCCGCGTCTCTGCTCCAGACGCGGCTTCGCATTTCAGATAAATCTCGCGTGGATTATTATTTTTTATTCAACGTTTACATTCCGTCTACAAAGTTACTTCGCGCAATATTATTGTTTCAATTGTTTTACGAAAGTAAGATCGCAGAAGATTTCTAGCCAAGTAAATTGTGTAAATATTTTCGCAGGATTTAAGGGAGCTCTGCCGGGATTAGCGCAGCATCTGCTACACGGCGCTGTCTTCTTCACACTCCGCGCGAGCCTTATTGTGCAGGGGTTTTAAATGGGAAACCCTAAAAAATGATTTTTGAATCGTAGAAATTGTTTCGTTCGGGGATAAAATGGTACAAATGATTCATCTATCTTAGTCCATAATCCATGTTACCAGAAGTTAAACATGTTTTGCACAGTCCTATAATGACGACTTTGACGACATTGATTAATTTATATATTTTTTTTAAATAGAGATGCGAACACGGAATACGTGTCACATCAATATTCTTACTATTTTCAAACTAAGCTAAATGCTAGTACTATAAATATAGACTAACTTGCTGGTATGGAGTGAGGTTCAAACCCGCGACCTTTGGATCACGAAGCGAGAGTCCTAACCACAAGACCAACAAGCTACTTGCATCTTCACATTTCAAAAGCATATAATATGAATCCATATACCAGTGATGGTATTTTAACCGGTTTCACAATAACTGTTATTAAATATTTGTATCTGATTGTACGGATGATTAGTAACATTTTTTCCCAATTCGACGGGCAGCCACACTATATATCTATATATATATATATTATCTATATATATTATACATATACAAATATATATAAAACAGTTATATCCCATTGACCAATCGTTGACACAATCAGATACAAATATCAAATAACTATACCATGAATAACCGGTTGACATAATGGCTAGACCATCACTAACACACACCCTCCCTCAACCTAAATCCCAATCACCTCCCCCATTTGTCGCTCATTTTCGCGAATGAATCGCTTTTTTTTGTATTTTTTTCTTATTCAAGAATATTTTATATTTCGTTTCTTTGATTTGTTTTGTATTTTTTGTATTCTATTTTATTTTATTTTTTATTAATTATGTCATGTTTAGTAACTTGGCTTCGTTATGCTCTATTTGTATCGTGATTGTATCTATATTGTAACTGTATTATTTTTGTTATTGATTATCTACTTGTCCATCACTTCTTGCCATTTAAAATGATTGTACTGTGTATTAACAAATAAATTAATTAAAAAAACACATTATAACAGGTTTTTTAAATCGTTAACGGGTGATATAATTATATATCCCGCAAATATATCATCGCAAATTTCTCAAATAACAGGATATGAGGTAATTCAAGGTGCAATTTCACTTTGTTTTTCATTTTTTTTTTCATTTTTCATTTTTTTTTTTCATTTCATTTTTTCAATTTCAATATGTCTGGATGTACTGACCACAAATTTTATGATTATAAATAGGCAGGGAATTCGAAGATGGATTCAACTACCTCAAGTCACTATGAACCAACTTGCGAGAATATGGATGACATGTAAGCAGTCATTTTCATTTTATTTTACTGAAGGAAATAAATAATATACATAATACTATATAAAAAGAAATGCTATATCTATACATAAAATTCTAAGGTTTAACACCCCTTTACTTTTCTCGCAAGTTTCGCTGCTTAAGAAACTTGAAACAACAAACAAAATTTTAATATTTGTTTCTTTGGTTAATTCTTCTAGCGGATTAAGGGATGAAAGAATAAGTACGAATTAAAAACAAACTGGCTTAATCATTACAATATTATATTATCTTAGCTTATTAACCGTTGAAATATTTAACAACTGGAAGAAAATCGTTGGTTTTAAGATTTGTTGTACATTTAACATGATATATTAAAATTTATGATGGGGGAAAATAAGCATTGTAAAATGAAACAATATTATTGTAAAAATTGAGTTATTGTGGCATAAGAAATATGCAAATTAGGGACGAAGCTTTTGTTTTCAAATTCTAAATTAATTTGTCTACAGGTCATATAATATATTTGTTTATTTCAATGCTTAGGTATTAAGTTCCAAAATGTTTATGGCTTCTAATACACAATTTTGCAATTGATTTTATATTAAAAGCTTAGAATAATACGTAAATAACAGTCAATTAATATTATTTTTTGTAACGAAAATTTTAGTCTAAAATTTTAATTATTTTATTTTGAATATATTTTTTATTGTCTTTGGTAGGTGGTTTTGAGTCCTTCGTACATTAAACAATTTTGTGGAGTATTTTTGTTTTTCTTCTGTACTCTTACACTAAACCCACTTCCAAAAGCCTTACTTAGTTTCACTCTGTCATTATTTTTTATTTTATTTATTTATCTATGGGAAACTAACAGTTGGTACATATTAAAATCAGATAACTTATGAAAACGAAATAGTATAGAGACCATCTTACAAGTTTCCACAGAATTAATATGTTATGTATTAACGCATTAGAGCAACAATAACATAAGTTATACAAAATAATAAAAAAGTTAATGGTTTACATTAAGAACAAACTTAAAGCAAACAAAAAATTAAGTCATCATTGGGTGAAAATCCTAATTTTTTTTAAAAATATTTCTACGAAAATAATTACTCTCTGATTCACTGATTCTAATTTTAGTACACAGATCCAGATTTTTTAGGGCAATAAATTATTTTATAAATTTCACAGAAAACAAAAGAAATTTAATGATTTTGAATTGAGAATATCTTCTATTATATTATTTAAAGTGACTTATCTATTTTAAAATAATTACATTTTACAAAATGTGAATCCTAAATTTTTTTTTCTCATATATTAAGTGCTGCCGAAAATCCTGGACTCCAATTTTGTTCACGGCCTGGAAGAACTATATGATAATGGTACGCAATAGCATCTAGCACTTCTCTCAAGAACTGGAGCTGTCGTGCGGAAAAAGCAAGAAGAGAGAGAAGAGCAAACAGGGTACAGAAGTCAGCCCGCAGCCGCTGGTTTCCCATGACCAGGAGGTTCCAGAACTTATGAATCCAGGACTGGTCTCTTCATTTCCATAGTCGGTGATGATGTTCTCTCTGCACCAGCTAAGGTATTTGAAATTATAATAAGTAAAACCGTCGCTTCCCGAGTAGAACCGTTTATAATTGATGAACAACATGGATTCAGGAAGGGCCGCTCGGTTGAGACCAATCTGATGATTTTCACAAATTATGTCACGGAAGCTCTGGACGCGGGACATCAGGTAGACTGTTCATATAATGACTTCGCCAAAGCCTTTGATACAGTCAACCATGATGTCTTATTGAAAAGGTTGTATGAGATTGGTTTCTCGGATGGTATGCTAAAATTTATGGCGAGCTACCTCCAAAATAGGAACCAATACATCTCCTACGGTCTATTCGCGTCAGAGTGCTTCTATACCTTCTCGGGTGTCCCGCAAGGATCTAACCTGGGTCCATTGTTGTTCTCGATTTTTATCAATAATATAAAAAATGTAATTTTAAACTCGCGCTTTCTGTTATTTGCGGATGACTTAAAGCTTTTCTTAAAGGTGTCAACTTTGGACGATTTTCATCTTCTCCAAACAGATATATCAAATATATGTGAATGGGGAAGACGAAATAAACTTTTGTTTAATGTTTCCAAGTGTTCGGTTACATCCTTCACTAGGGCCCAAAAAACTCTATTTTTTCGCTACAAAATGAACGACCAAAATCTGACAAGAACATCGAATGTTAAAGATCTAGGTGTTAAATTTGTAAGCAGCCTGACATTTCACGATCACATAGAGACGATCAGTGGTAATGCTCTGAGAATGTTAGGATTTGTTCTGCGTACTGCCAGGGTTTTCGAGAATACCCGCGTACTGAGAACTCTTTACAACTCCTTGGTGCGGAGTAGACTCGAGAGTGGCTCGATGATCTGGGGGCCACATGAGAGCAAGTACTCTCTTATGGTGGAGAAAGTCCAAAAGAAGTTTCTGAGATATCTCTACATGAGAGAGTACGGGCATTATCCTTGGCTTTACCCAACCGAGTTTCTCCAGGGTATGCTTGGCTACAATAGTTTAGAGACTAGAAGGAATGTGTATTTGATTACACACTTTTATCGATTGTTGCGCGGTATGATCGACAATACTGAAATTATGCAGAGCATTGGTTTGTATGTTCCTGATAATTACCTTAGACATCGTCAGCATAGATTGTTTCACATTCCAATATACAGGACCAACCTGCCGATGGTTATGCCTGTTGGAAAAGCTACAGCTATGCTGAACAAGATCGCTTTGGATATTGATATATTCCATGTGTCTGAGGGGGTTTTCCGAAGCAGGATTCTCCTACACCTTTGACCAGATTATACAGGTCACTTCTAATTGTTTAATAATTGTTTAATAATAAATTAGTATTTTAATACACAATATGTATATGTGTGTGTATGTATGTATGTATATGTATATGTGTATATATGTATATATATGTGTTTATGTATATGTGTATATGGATGTGTATGTATATGTGTATATGTATATTTTTAGATGTAAGTTAATAATATGTATGCATTGAACAGAATGTTTGTAATGTACATATTATGTAATAAATAAAAATTGAAAAATTGAAAATTAAAATTGAAATTGAAAATTGAAAATGATGAATGGATGGGAGACGCTTATCTACCAAAACAAAACGACAATAGCCGACTGGTCTCTGCCAGTTTTTAATGAGCTGTTAAAAATAAGTTTGTTATTCCTTTAAATTCGAAATGTACACGAATCAGCAAAGCATACGGAATATAAATTACTATTAGAAGTGTTCTGAATAATTGCCAATATTAAAAATAGTAGCCCATTTACATAATGGCTTGTTAGATTGTCCTGAAGTCAATTCATCGAAGTCCTGAAGTAAATGTATCATGTTCCTGGTACGTCTACCAGGCAAGGCATAACTTTTAATTGCCAGCCTGGAAATACAAAATATATATTAAATTCACCGATGAATAAGCAAAGCAATGAATATGTTTATCACTCAGATATATATTAATATTACTTACATCATTATAAACGGTTATTCTCAGGGCATACAAAGGTGATGACCAGCATCCTACAAAATGGTCCAGTATCGAGAGGAATGCTCCAAGCAGTCCAATCGAACAGCCCTCTTTTTAACTCGACGATTAAATTCTAAGATATAATAACATATGTCATATTGATAAATTTATATTTGAACAATAAACATATTATATAGCTTAATCGATGTTCAAAAATAAAAAAAAGGTATTGGAGGCGCCGGGTATCGATCCCGGTACCTCTCACATGCTAAGCGAGCGCTCTACCATCTGAGCTACGCCCCCGGTTGCCTTTTCTTAACTGATAAAGAAGTAAATATAACTTTAATTCTTACAATTACTACAATGGTGTTAACGTGTACTTGAACCGTATATTTTTAGGTATGTATGAGACCATTGACGACTTTCTCTGATTCAGGTGACCAAGCAACCTGTTTATATCGGGTCGATTTGTCTGCTGAAGATTCACTTGCTTGCTATTCTGACGGCATCTAAATATCATAATTTCGTTGTCTGTCCGTAACTTGAAATGGAGCTGGAAATACAACTTTGGATGATTATAGTATGACGAAATCAGCGCCCAACATGCAATGGCTGTGGCAACATTATTATTGTGATTTTTTACGGGTGCACGACTAGTTTCTATTATACAGGGTTATTTGGAAAACATCATATTCATGTTTTAATTATGAGTCATAAATGTTCAAGCAACCATTACGTATTAATAATAGTTATTACAGGGTTATTTGGAAAACATCATATTCATGTTTTAATTATGAGTCAAAAATGTTCAAGCAACCATTACGTATTAATAATAGTTATGAAGATACGCAACATCTAAGTTTGCATTTTTTTTAAAATATTTCTGACATACCTAATTTTGTAAAACGCTGAATTATCATTATCTGAATTATCACATATCATATATAATATTTAATATGAAAAATTTATTCTCTTTGATACAAGTCAAATAAAATAATAAAAACCTTCCAATTCAAATTGGAAAACATTATTGGAATTTCTGCAGGGTTTTTATTATTTCATTTAATTTTACTGAAACGAATGAATTTTTCGTAATCGATATAAGTTACTATAATGATATTTCAACGTTTCGTAAAAAATTAATCAGAAATATTGAAAAAATGCAAACTTTGATATTGCATAACTCCATAACTCTTAAACTAAAAACATAACTGTTAATATTAGGTCATGCTGCTTGAATATTTTCCATTCATAATGAAGGCAGGAATATAGTATTTTCCAAATAACCTATTGTTGTAACAGAGATAGTCCACAATACTTTACAGGTAGATTCCTGTGTAAATTATTAGTCAAAAATGTTCAAGCAAATATGTCCTAATATCAATAGTTCTGGAGGTAAGCGACATTATTTTTTTACCTTCTGTAAGATAATGGAACTATAAAGCCAGGTTTCAGAGCTGTCCAAAATACTTTACAAGTATCAGCTCTATTACACCCTAGGTATATGAAAAACTTTAATTAACATGTGAAGGTCTGCCGCATCCGCTTATGATGGCCATGAGAATAAAAAAATCACAGGCCACCTATGTCAAAAGCAATTCCAAGCGCACTCCGCAACATCGAATATTTAAATACATAATCTAATCTTTGCCTTTACTTGGATGAATTCAATGTATTTCTGTAAGTAGCTTTTAATTCTTAGCATTCGATAAAGGTTACTTTCAGAAAGTAGGTACCTACAGCATTTTACAAAATATTTATCAAAAATATTTTAAAAATGCTAATGTAAATGTTGTTTATCTCCATAACTATTAATGTTACGTCATGTTAAGAAACTTTACACTCAAATACACTCCATACAGATATCTAAATCCATGTAAACAGTGAATAAAATTAACGAAATAGATGTTAGTTTGTCTGGATAAGTAGATCAATATTATTATATATCTTACATATATTATTTTACTACACACAAAACTTTATAAACTAAGATTTTTCAAGACATAAATTTTACAATTTTTTAATAAGACTAAAATTAACTTATTCAATGATATCAATTTAGTCATTGCATTTGCCTGAAATTAAATAATTCAAATTAAGAATTCTTTATAATTATTTTTAATTATACAAATCGTTTTAGAATATCCTATGTATATAATATTATATATAGAGCCATCAAGTGCTCTTAAATCAGAAAATGAACATGTGGTCACATTAATATGTATATCACGTAACAACGCCCATAAAAAAACTAGTTTAGTAAAGATCTTAACCAGATTATAAAAAATAAAATATAATACGCTTATGCCATCTGTGTGTACACTAAAATAATGTTCTGTTATAATATTGTACAGGTATAGGTACGTAAAAAAAATTTATAACAAAGTAAACAGATTTATCCATATCTTAGATCTCAAGATTACAGATGTCTCATAGCGCAAATATTTTTTATGTAGGAAAGTAGGCATGAAGTCTTTTTGGGTCCTCATAGGGCTTACGACCTATAGTACGGCTGGGTTAAGTGATCACTGTACACAATTTAACGTCTACCAATTCCACCCATGATAGACTACCAGATCTATTTATTTTTTTAATGTAAGTTGTTTCGTATGTGAGTCGTATTTTAGTCATTCTCATAAACCTGTACAGATGTGACCAATTAAAATGATATTATCGATATATTAATTGAAGTTCTTGTAATTTTTAAACATACTCATAATATTCTGAACATCTTAGATCTATTAATATTTGAAATAAATAATCACCTAAAAAATCATCAAGAAATATTACGATTATCATTATTTAATTTAACTTTTATAATTCTTAAAATAATGCTTAGGTATATGAACTTCGCACAAAGACTTCTTACTGATTAAGTCATCTGTCATAGTAGGTTATTACCATAGATAATTAAAATAATAGTACAATTATTCACAATTATATTGAAATTAATAAATGTGTACATTTACTGACAGAAAATATTTTCAAAGGTTTAATAAATTTAATTCATATCGGCTTTAATAAAAATAATTGTATATTGATAATAATAAATAATGCAGTGATGATTGTTCAAAAAAATAATAAAAAAGCACTTTTCTGAAAATTTCTTTCCATCAGTCGCAATCTTAAATACCTACTAGTAAAGGACTTGAAACATTTTATGTAGAGCCCTTTTGAAGCGATTATTTTTACGAATAGCGCTGTATAAAATAAGTCTTTTTATTATAATCATTATTATAGTTAAGAGTACACGCACATCCTAATCTAACCAAATTTATCAATAATGTGATTTAATATTTTCTACCGTTATCTGATGAAAATATAATGCAATATCATATAAACCATTAATAATAAAGTAATTTATTTAAATTTAAAAAAAAATGCTTAAATAAATAATTTAATTAAATAAAAACAGTTTTGTTATGAATTTCATTTATGAGAACATAATTCTTTAATAATGAAAATAATTAAGATAAAAATAAAAAAATATTCCCTTAAATACAAGTCAAATCAAAAGGTTATTTCTGAAAGGTTTTAATTACTTTCTTTCTAGCGAAGGGAAAAACTTCATTTCAAAATGAAGACTACAACACACACACGTTCACCAGTTTGAAGACTACAAAGTGTACACTACAATTGTAGTAAAAATACTTGAAG
>JADDOH010014796.1:0-22614 GCA_016648135.1 Agrypnia vestita | reverse complement strand
TATATATATAAACTTGACCGGTCGATTCCTGCCTACGTCACGAGTCTAAAATGTTCATGCAACCACGACCTAATATCAATAGTTACGGAAGTATGCACTATCAAAGTTTGCATTTTTTTTTTCAATATTTCTGACTTATTTTTTGCAAAAAGTTGAATTGTCATTACAGTAACTTATATCGATTATGAAAAATTCATATGCTTCAATACAACTTAAATAAAATGATGAAAACCTTCAAAAAATTTTTTTTCAATTTTTGTAAGGTTTTTATCATTTTATTTGACTTGTATTAAAGCGAATGAATTTCTCATAATCGATATAAGTTACTGTAATGATAGTTCAACTTTTTGCAAAAAAAAAAAACATTTTAGACTCATAACATAGGCATGAATCTACCGGCAATGTTTCTGTTGCTAACTATTATTACAATAATTACAGCATTTCTTTTTAAATTCATTCATCTTAATTTACATTCTTCGTGTTTACTGGCAGCTCATCATATATTTTTAAACATCTGTACAATAGACAATTCCGTGTATATATTTTTTTTTCTTATACGGTAATCTTATTCTATTCCTATTTCTGGTGTTATATGTATGTACATCACTATTTACAATAATTTTGTTAAAAAATATATTTTTGCAATTTGTTTTATCCATACCTTATCTCACTCATTATTTTTAATGTATTCCATTCTGCATTACTCAAACTAATTTGATGATAATCAATGTTACCGTTAAGTAAATAATGTTAATGAAATTATTATATTAATATGTATTTAAAGAGGTTAAGCGACTCTGTTACAGCCATAATTACGTAAAATGGCCATAAAAAATTACTACAGCTGATTGTTTAAAATAGATGTCACGGTTGTAGAGAAAATATATTACAATTTCAAAACACATCGCTTTCTTACTAAGTATTACGTAGCAAGCAACATTGGCGAGATCAGGCGCGTGTATTTTTGTAGATCTCAAAATAAGCCGACATTTTTAACCGCAAATAAATGATTACCTACTAAAATCAAACTTATTTGTAAAAATTAAAAAATGGCAAATTAAGTTTAAATTATGATGATAAACACAAGATGAATGCCTCCATCGTAGAGGAATTAAACATGAAAATATTTCAGAATATTTTGAGTTTGTTCAAATCTTTCAGAACAGTGCTGGATTTATATCACAGAGACATTATTAATCAATTATATTGCTCTCAAATTCCGTAAATCAATTGTAGATTTTCTCATTAGCGACATCTGTGGGGATTTAGGGGAATGAAAATGGCTTTGTACAGGCCGCATGGAAAGGCGCTTACAACTCATATGTGAAAGCTTTCCACGCAATTTGAACATGTGTACAACTTCCAAAAATGAATAAGCATGGTATATTCTATCATGGGTGGAAATGGCGAATGTTACATTGTGTAAAGTGATCACTTAAGCCAACCATAAGATAGGTCATAAGTCCTATGTACACCCAAATGACTTCTATACCTACTTTCCCATAAGAAATACAGTTTCGTCTCTGTGAGATATCTATAATATACATTAAATGAAAATATTTTTTACACGTATTGTCTATACTGCGGGAGGAATCATTGAAAACATTGGAATTTAGTAACGGATTTAATGATTATTGATTAATTAATTAATCAAACGTACAAAGAGTCACTCAACACTATCCGACTCAACGCCATTATCCAAATTAAAACATTTCGTAAATTTATCACTCGTAAACAGACGCTCCACCTGATTCTTGTGGGCAAGATAGAGGGTCGTAGAGGTGTTGGAAGGAGACAAATCTCCTGGCTCCGCAATATACGCGACTGGACGGGCATAAGAAGTGTTGGAGAGCTGTTTCGTGCTGCCCAGGACAGGGACGCTTTCCCTCGGGTGATAGTCAACGTTGGGGGGACCTGACATGACACCAAAAGAAGAAGAAACAGACACTCCTTAATCGCTTTAACACTTTATTTACTAGAACATCCCATGCACATACCAGAAGAAGGATATCCTCTGAAGATTCTGAGGCAAGGAATGGGGAAATCCAGGTGCCTCGAACCCACGAATGCCTCGATCGTAGAGGAATTAAACATGAAAATATTTTTTATATGTCTATACTGCGGGAGGAATCCATGAAAACGCTGGAATTTCATAACGGGATTTAATGATTACCGATTAATAAATTAATCAAACGTACAAATATATATTATTATATATTGTGCGTAATATACATATCTAAGTATATGTGTATGATATTACAAACATAGTCAAAGTAAGACAAAATGGTTAATGTTCCGTAAAAAAAAAAATTCGCTCCCTTGCGACCCGTTTCCTTTGTTTTTAAGACGATTGTCTAGCAGAATGAACAAATTTCACCATTTTTTCTCATATCTTCTCTTTCGTTTTTTATCACATTTTTGTAGGGACATATCTAATTTTAAAATTTATTCATCAGGTTACATATATTTTAAATAGGAATATCTTATTAAAATATCATAAACTAAATTAAATAATTGATTAATAAATTACCAAACCTTCGATGTTTTAAAAATGAAGAAAATTGCTCCATTTTGTGGGCCTTTTATGACTGAACGGCGTGTTGGCATATCTTTTTTATTCAATACTAGTACAAAGTAAACGATTATCTTAAATTTATTATAATTACAGCAAAATCTGTTAGTTTGTTTACATGCAATTTATGTTTTAAAAAATACTGTTTTTTTTAAATATTTTATTTTTTTGTGGGTTTTTTTCAACTTTTTTTACATGGTTGACAACTTTTTTACTTCAATAGTCAAAAGAATAGATATTATAATTTTACAATAAAAACAAAAAAAATCAAAATCTTTGTCAATATTCCTGATTTTAATATTTAATCAAGACGCAACGTATTTATGACACAATACGCAGTGCCTTGATTAAATAGCTAAAATCGGAAATCGAGAATAATTTTTTGATTTTTTTTGTATTAATTTTAAAATAATAATGTCTATTCCTTTAATTTATTAAAGAAAAAAAGTTATGAACTATTTTAAAATGATTGATAAAAAACACACAAAAAATAAATATAATTTAAAAAACAGTGTTTTTTAAAACATAAATTGCATGTAAATGTACTAACAGATTTTTCTATAATTGTAATAAATTTAAGATAATCGTTTACTTTGTAATATTATTGAATAAAAAAGACATCTCAACACGCAGTTCAGTCATAAAAGGCCCATAAAGTCGAGCAATTTTCTTCATTTTTAAAACATCGAAGGTTTGGTAATTTATTAACAAATTATATAATTTGATTTGTGACATTGTAATAAGATATTCGTATTTAAAATATATGTAACCTGATGAATAAATTTTAAAATGAGATATTTCCATACAAAAATGTAATAAAAAACGCAAGAGAAGATATGACAAAAAATGGTGAAATTTGCTCATTCTGCTAGACGATCGCCTTAAGTATTTTGAGTACGAATCCGAAGCAGAAAGAATATCATCAGGCACTATTTAAAAAAAATGTGGTTGAAGTAGAAGAAACGAAAATTTTTAGTATCATTTGTTTATTTATTTTATTCTGGCAAAATATACCAACTTATTTATAATTCATTTGACTTTTTTAATCTATATCTAATCTAAAAAACAAACCTAAGGTTATTTACATTTTAAAACCTTGCGAGATATATCTTCCCCCTAGAAAAGCAATAATCGTTTATTATAATTTCTCGAAAAATTACTCGTACTCTCACAAATTTACTTGTTGAAATACACAAATCATACCCTCAAAATAACGGATTTTTTTCAATAAAACTTTTACTGAAAATAAATTGTGAAAGAAGCACAAAATACACCACGTTTTTACAAAAAGTTGTGCCCAGTAGAGTCTTTCTGACTTCGGATTCGTGTTCAACACATCTCAGTGAATCAGGGAGAGAGAAATAGGTAGGTAGTGGTTAAGACACTCGACAAGTGGACGAATAAAAGTCGGGTGTTCAATTCTCGTTTCAGAATATACCAACCAAGCTTGTCATATTTTGATAGCCCAAGCGATAACTGATTAGTAAGAATATTGACGTGGGATGTATTCTTTCTCATCTGTATTTATTTATTTAAAAGAAATCCTGACAGAGAAGTATAAACGTTTTTCTTCTTCTTTTTAAACATGTCAAGATTCTGAGGCAAGGAATGGGGAAATCCACGGTCCAGCTATTTGGGGTTGGAGTAAGCAAGAAAATGATCGCTAATGTTCGAGAACCGGATAAACACTAGTATAAAAAAAAACACAATACGAGCATGTAGTGCTGTTGTGGGTCGGAGTAAAGAAAGACTTTCCCCCTCATCTCCGCCGATAAAGCGCATGGTCTAGACACTCAAAATATCTCTACTACAACCGCTAGCTACTTACACAGTTGAAATTGTACTTACGGCGTCCGTCCTGAATTTGGGATTTGCAGAGCTCCGCTTATAGTAAATCGAGTGAACGCTGCACTTGCTGTGGTCACCGGCGAACTTCTATTTTTGACCAATCTTTAATTCTCGCGGCTTCGTCGAATCCGGAAACAGATCGACACGTCTATTTCCGAAAGGCTTAAAATTTTGAACCTAAGATACTTCGTATTTTTAGGAACCGCCCGAAAAACATCTATCTTCCAACACAAGCAAAGAGAACGGAGCTGTTATTGTCAACTGGTCGGATTTCGTAGGCTAAAATCCTGGCCAGAGATTGGAGCAGTATACCAGAAACGCCAATTTCGACCAATGACACTTCGGCGATCACGAAACAGGTACCATTGATTTCATGACTTTGCCTCATCGAAGACTTCACGGGGCTGGTCAACCGCTGTCTACAAATAGTGGTAACAGAGCACCCCGTGTCTCTATACTGCTGAATACAAGGATCACAAGACATCAATGTCTATAACCCTCATCAACATTCAAAACTGATTAATATTTTGAGGTTATCTTGAGGCGTCTTCTGTGCCAGAGAAGTGCCTTAAGAAACGCACCGCCAACGATGCTTAAGAAGTGTCCGAAAAACAACATACGCAGTGAGCTTGAAGAGCATCGAAATCACTGTTATTCATAGCCAACATGATCGCAAATGTTCTAGAATGCGACCACATAAATTGGCGTGCGAGGGAGGGCGTCACTGTCACGTAACAGAAGTTGCCAGGGTGTAAATTTATTACACAATACATAATGTACAGAATGTCCGGTGACCGGTGTCGTAGCCTCTAACAGAAACTTGGTCGGGCAGCACTAAAGAAACCAAGCCGTAATGGCGGCCGTTCTATCTGTCAAACTGTCAGTCGGTAATATCGGTCCATTATTTTCTTTTTCGGCTTCGCAATACTTTAATACTTCATTAGCAATTGTTCTCGCACCATCCCGGACTGTTTAGGATGTTTTGGACATAATAATTCAGTGTATATTGGTAATCAAGATGTCACAGCTCCCGAGCACTGAGTGACAGGGCGAGGGGTTAGGGCGGGTTTCAGTTCCAAAGTCGTCGCACGCCAAGTTATTGTGGTCAAGCAATACAAGTAGACAAGCAGTAGAACAAGCAGTTGTGTCTGTCTAGCGTGCTTTCCCACACAATCAAACAACAATTGCAAACATTCCATGAACACTGGGAGATTCGGTTCCTTTCTTTCACTAACAAACTTGGGATTTTTTAATTTTTTTTAATTTAAAATATAATGGAAACCTAAAAAGTTTATGGACAACATTTTTACATGATTCAATATAAGAAATAATAATAATATGATTTAGATACAGTCATTTTTTTATGGTTGGCCGAGTTTTAACATTTTTGTCACATCTGTTTTGAATTTGTCAGTGGTCAGTTGTTTGGTCTGTTGTGGCAGGTCATTGTATAGTTTCAATCCGTCGCAAATTAGTCGGGATTGTCCTATTTTGTTTTGGCATGTGTTATGTGATAGTTTTGAGCCATTCTAGTGTTGTGTTGGTGTTTTTCATGTATTTTGTGTAATTTTATGTCTTCGTCTTGTATTTCGCCAATTGCTAGTCTGTGAATGATTTTAAGTGTTTCGATTTTTGTAATGCTTTCGATGTTTAATTGTTGTGTTATATGGTATACAGTTTCTCTTAATGTATATTATAGATATCTCACAGAGACGAAACTGTATTTCTTATGGGAAAGTAGGTATAGAAGTCATTTGGGTGTACATAGGACTTATGACCGATCTTATGGTTGGCTTAAGTGATCACTTTACACAATGTAACATTTGCCATTTCCACCCATGCTTATTCATTTTTTGGAAGTTGTATATATGTTCAAATTGCGTGGAAAGCTTTCACATAGGAGTTGCAACCGCCTTTCCATGCGGCCTGCACAAAGCCATTTTCATTCCCCTAAATCCCCACAGATGTCGCTAATGAGAAAATCTACGATTGATTTACGGAATTTGAGAGCAATATACTTTTTCTGTGTAATGAAATTCATCCGAATTACTTGCATTACACTAGGACACGCCAGGAAATATTAAATATGTCACACGTGACATAAATCCAGCACTGTTCTGAAAGATTTAAACAAACTCGAAATATTCTGTATACAGTTTCAGTTGGTGTCCGGTATTTCAGATCATAGACCATTTTTAGTATTTTGTTTTGCTGTCGTTGGAGTCTGTTTAGGTTAGTTTTGTTTCCGGTTCCCCAGAAGGGTATCAAATATCCTATTCTACTCTTGACGTACGCCTGGTACATCAGAATTTTTACGGTCTTTGGTGTGATTTCGTGTATTTAATTTGATATCTTTTATTACAAAAATTATATGATTTTAATCATATCCTACTTATTGCGGTGCGCCTCCAGTATAAGGCCGTTTTTGTTTTGGCGTGTGTTATGTGATAGTTTTGAGCCATTCTAGTGTTGTGTTGGTGTTTTTCCTTGTATTTCGCGAATTGCTAGTCTGTGAATGATTTTAAGTGTTTCGATTTTTGTAATGCTTTCGATGTTTAATTGTTGTGTTATATGGTGTACAGTTTCAGTCGGTGTCCAGTATTTCAGACCGTTTTTAGAATTTTGTTTTGGTCTATCACCTGTGGTCTGCCAGCACCGGGGTATCCGTGAGAAACTCTTCAAATTCCATTTCCCTGATCACGGTCCGCCGCAGCGCTGGACCGAGAGCGGCAGGCTGGAAGCTGGAAGGTTAAGTCAGCAAAACCTGTTTAATTTCCTGAGCTGGTCCGCGACCGGCTCGGCTCGCATTCTCCGCGCATTTTTCCATGCCGGCCGGGCTCGCCAGTCGGTACAACTGCTAATTGTTTTTACAACTTCACTAGAGCAATTTTCTACATATTTTCTCCGCCGTTAAAAACCAGATGAGGGCCGTGCGCGCATAGCGACAGGCAATAAAGCCGCGGATAGGGCGGCAGGACGGGGCGTCGGCAGTATTATCGGAGCGTTGAAGATATTCGTATACCTATCTCTGGAAAATCTAGATTATTAAAGTTAAGGGTTAAAAAGTAACCCATAAAAACCAAGTATTTATTATACTCCCTTCCTTTGTAAAATATAACAACAATTAAAGACGAATTAAAACATATAACATAACACTAAACTTACAGTAATTTAATATATTTCTAAAATGTCAGATGTTTTGAGCTTTGATAAGACACTTCATGCTTTGAGATTAAATTCTAAAAACATTTGTCAGTCAATTTAGATTTTCTAGATTCCTAATGAAGTACCTATTATGTATACCGACGGAGAAATTCAAATTTAGAAAATATTCCGCGACGTTATCGGGCCACCGTTGCTAGTAATCAAACTTTGGTAATGATTCCAATTTGAAAAAACCATTAAAATGTCTAAAAATCCGAAATTATACTATAATTATTAATTTTTTTAACGAAAATTTGATAGATCTTCATGATCGACGCCACGAACGTCTGCTTGCTAAGTTTCAGCTCGATTGGATCACGGGAAAAGGGTTAAAAATCGATCCAAAGTTTTTTCGTCAGATAAGCAGACAAGACGACAAGCAGACGCTACGAGTTAAAAGAAAGGGAGTAAAAATGAAAATTAATTGCTAATGGCTTATTTGATTGCCCTGGAGTAATTCATTAATAACATAATCTTTTTTTTAAATTTATTTATTTAATTGAATTGTACATCATGGTGTTAATTACATATCATATATTTGAAAATCAGAATGATAATATTAATGCTTACCCACATTGTCATATATGTTAATGTAATCATTAGTAGCATTATATTCGAATAGTGAAAAATATATAATGTGAGACATTAGATTAAGTAAGTAATATATAGACGACAAAAAATCTCAGTACCCTCAAGACACTTTACTTCTTATACGTTCGTATTATTTTAGAATATGCATCTCAGGTGTGGAATCCAGGTTATGCAGTACACGAAAATAGAATTGAAAGCGTCCAAAACAGACTCCTAAGATACCTAGACCTCCGTTCATTTAGATCTCATATAAGCTATGAAGACTCGGCGAAGTTTTTTAACATGCAGACCCTAACTCGTCGAAGAAACATAGCTGACGCGGTGATGCTATTCAAAATAACACACAATCAGTTGATAGTCCGGAACTTCTTCAACGAATATCTTACCACATCCCAACTCGCAATAACAGACATTCACCTACTTTTCATCTCCCCTTTTGTAAGACCAACTCAAAACAAAACTCTTTTATGTACAGATCCACAAATTCATTTAACATAAACTATCACCACATTGACATTTTCAACTCAACGATAAGAAACATAAAACAAACAATATCTACACTACTGCACCCAAACTAATTCGTACAATATATCTTCCCTTCTACTCCCGTCCCACACTCCCCTCCACCCTCTCCACTCGCTGTTAAATTAAATTACTATATTCAGTGGAAAATTTGTAATTGGCATAATTTTAAAACCATTATTTTATATTTGTTAAGATGTTGATTTGTGCTAATTTTCCCCAAAATAAAATAAATATATAAATATAAATTTTTTAATGATTTTGTGTTTTATTTCGTATCCCACC
Source organism: Agrypnia vestita (assembly GCA_016648135.1). NCBI lineage: Eukaryota > Metazoa > Arthropoda > Insecta > Trichoptera > Phryganeidae > Agrypnia > Agrypnia vestita. Next base: position 13,592 of record JADDOH010014796.1, on the reverse strand, counting down.
GCGCAAATCCATGAAAACTAGAACCGGATATCACTATCAAAGGTTACATAGGCTCTGGGCAAATGTGATATCTGTACAGAGTTCAAGAGTATCAGTATCAGTATCAAAATCGCTTCATTCGCTTTCCAATTTGAAAAGCACCATTTGACGGACGTTATCGCAATCCATCATTAGAAGCATAACACTGATAAATCAGACACATGTGGAGATGAGCGATGCTATTCAGATGCAGGCATGACCACTCCAACAGTGACTCCAGCGCGCTGACATGCATAGCAGCAGGGTTGTCAGATACCACGACAGAAAAATTCACTGGGATGTCCCGTTGTTATGGTGAGCCCATGGCAAGAAGTTTTAACTAACATTTTTGTCAAAAATGAGTTGATAAGCCGTCTAAACTAAATGTTGTACGCTCTTTCCATTGGAAATAAGTTCAGAACTTACAAATAATTAGAACATGTTTAAATCATAGGGATGAACATGTTAACTATACTTTTTCATAAAAACCAAATGAGTTACTAATGGGAAGAACATGTTGTCTTCAATAATAATATGTTCATGCCATCATTCTGAAATTAACACGTTCTTGTATTTTAATTTGATTGGAATATTTATGGTTGAAATAAATTTTATTCTGACAGTACTGTCATTATTAGGTACATATTAAGTCCCGTTGTTGTGGTGAGCCGTCCTGAGCAACAGAAACTTGACAAACGCAACAACAAACAAAAACCAAACACTGGCAATCCACGAACACAGCCAGCGAGACTTCCCCGCCGGCCTTTGGCAACACTCATCACGCCCTCACACAACACAGAAAACCTTGTGCTGCATCGTAGCCATTTTACTCACAATTTACGAGAAATTGCTGTCTGGCGGCGCGAGCACTCTGGCGGTCGTTAGTGAAACAATCTAGCGATGGGATTTTACAATGTATGTACAATGCGCGGTATGATCGACAATACTGAAATTATGCAGAGCATTGGTTTGTATGTTCCTGATAATTACCTTAGACATCGTCAGCATAGATTGTTTCACATTCCAATATACAGGACCAACCTGCCGATGGTTATGCCTGTTGGAAGAGCCACAGCTATGCTGAACAAGATCGCTTTGGATATTGATATATTCCATGTGTCTGAGGGGGTTTTCCGAAGCAGGATTCTCCTACACCTTTGACCAGACTGTACAGGTCACTTCTAATTGTTTAATAATTGTTTAATAATAAATTAGTATTTTAATACACAATATGTATATGTGTGTGTATGTATGTATGTATATGTATATGTGTATGTATGTATATATATGTGTTTATGTATATGTGTATATGGATGTGTATGTATATGTGTATATGTATATTTTTAGATGTAAGTTAATAATATGTATGCATTGAACATAATGTTTGTAATGTACATATTACGTAATAAATAAAAATTGAAATTGAAATTGAATTGAATGTAACGGTACGAAATTTAGTCCGTCATCTTTAATGACCGTGTATTTCGAATGCTTCAAAATCAAGGTATGCGTACATCGCTTTCTAAAGGATTCTAAGTACATGCATCCAGCAACATATTTCAAAGATGTCATGTTTCTTTCAATTACTACCAATGAACTTGTTTCCACTACATATAGGTATATGGAAAAATAAAACAGACTTAAATAGACTCACTTTTGTGAATGCTCTTAATGAATAATATATTTTGTTTTGATATTATACTTTTTGCCATCTTCACAATGATTTATTTTACTACATTTGTAAGGAAAGGGTTGCTGTGATGGTTTGGTCATGTGGAACGTATGAGCGATAGAGGATGGTTAATATTTATTTGGTCTATGCACTACTCTACATCCCTCATTACATTTAGTTCTAATTTGTTCATTCCTTATTTCTGATTATCATCCAACACAGATTTTCCGCGTCAATCCTAGACTTCACTTTCATACATTAGAATTGGCACTGGAACGTCGCTAGCCTTGGTAAGAAGAGGATGGTAAATAAAATATACGAAGCGAGTGAAGCAAAAGGTATAGAGGGCGTTGATACAAAGACCTGGCATGATCAGATAAAGGAAATATTGTAGGACGCCCTATTAAAATTTTCAAAAAACCGAAACGCGCATGAGAAGATGTTTTCAGAGTGGTTTACCAGGACAGGAAATGCGACGTTCTATAGCCCCGTATATAAATAGGGTATTAATCTAATTAAGAAGCAGAAAAATACCCACATTGATACGCGCACCTGGAGGTGAACAAAAATTCCGTATCTGTGGTTATTTTTCAGAAGTTATTAAACCCGACCGCATAGCTCCAGATATGCCAGGATTCCGAAAGAGGTTTATTTTCGGCGAATTTCGCTGCCGGAGACCGCGCCTAGGAGCAGCAAATAAAGTTGTTCACTTGCAATTCTTGTGCATCCCCACCGCCGTCGAAACAGTATAAAAGCCGTGCGCTGATACTCCCAGGCAGGTCAAACTGTTCGGAAGGCTCCAACAGTCCTCGCCTTACTAGGAGGTGTCCGGGAGGGATTCCTGGCGAATCTAGGAAGCGATATCGCCGCCGCAGTGGAGTGTTGTTCTGTAAACTGGGATCACCGAATATCCCACCATAGTATTGTATAGTGACCGTGCTAGAGATTTGAGTGCCTAGTTAAATTTTCTTTTATGTTTCTACTGTGTGTTCTTTTATATTTCTACTAAGTGTGTGCCCTTGTGTTTTTGTTTTCTTTTTATTTTTACATTATTTCCACGCCTCTTTGTCACTTGCACATAAAGCCATGTATTCACTAGGGGAAAAATTGTCCCTCAACAGCACGCGCGGATAGAGTCTACGTGACGTTGCAACGTCGTGCACTGTTCCGCGACATCGCGCACAATATAGCGCGGCATTTCTACGTGCCGTGGCAACGTTGCCATGCGCACGGTACCCGAGCGAGCTCACTGCAACATTACATGGAGCGTCAGTACCACGTGGTATGTTTACAAGTGAATACGCATGCGCTGTATCTGAAACGAAATTGTTCTTGAACTCATCGAGCTGTATCGATCGAAGATCGCATACAATGTCCGTCCTTCTTTTTCTTTGCAGTAAATAATTTCGCATTCTCCTCTTTCTTCTCCTCTTACGTTTCGATAAACTCATTACGCAGATACGCAGATGTCATCATAACCTCATAGGGCGACATTTCCGTGACGTGTGGAAAACAATAATTATTTGCAAAAAGGACCTTGTTTTTAATAATATTCAATTTACTACAGTAAAACCTTGTTAATTTGAAATTGCGACCCAAAAAAACATTTCGGATTGCGCGGAACCCCGTTTTCGCCAAATGAGATACTGCAGCTGTCATCATAACCTCATCGGGCAACATTTCCGCGACAAGAGATATGTGAGTCCCGGTGTGTACAAGTCAAATGACCGCGTCATTGACCCCGAAACATGAGCGTAGATGTTGATGCGACATGCCGAGCGGAATGTTTCGCGATTTGTCCCCTAGTGAATACATGGCTTAAAACTTGTTATTATGTGTGAATAGATTTATTAGTCATGTTGTGATGAACTTGATTAATTTCATTTTTTCTCTCCAAGCAGAAAAATCGCGCGGGGAAGCCGGCGCGCCGCTGGCCAAATTTAGTTTTCATTTTCGGTACAGTCGACTGTGGTGTCAGCCCTGCTGGGCGCTCTTCCGCCCGCGACATTCGTCTCGCTCCATAAAAACCGTAACGGGCGGAACTGTACAACCGCACTCAAGGCCGTCCGCTAATCTCCGATACGATCGGCGATACGAGCGGCGATACGAGCGGCCGGATTCAGAGCGAGTCCAGTTTCAAAATACGACCCGGGCGAAAATAGAACGCGATATTCTAATGTGCATTTACAGTACAAGCAGTCACCAGGTCCAATGGCGTGAAGATTGTCAAAACACTAACCAATCTTACGATTTTGTAATTTGACTTTTATTGAAGCGAATGAAAAGTTTTAATCCTTTATATTTATATATCGCTCGTCTAATTTGTTCAACTCTATATTCAGCGACTTGGATCTTTTCAATTCATCGATCTATGAATTTGAAACTCTTGGATATTCACCTCGGTCATAAACCTTCTTTTTTTTCCTCTTCTTTAATCCATCTTCTTTCTTTTCAACTGACTTCGTATATGTAATTTTTTATCTTATATCTTTCCTTAATTAACATCTTTTCTTTTGCCCAGACCTCGTATATATATATATATATATGCAGATGTAATGATCAGATATCTTTATGTTATACATATATCTTTTGCACTTCTTTTCATTCTTATCTCTTGTCCTTTTTACTAAGTAGATTTGTCCTTTCCTATCCATTCCTTATTCTCCTTTTACCTCTAATTCTCCCATAATAACTCCCATAGTTTTTCCATAACTTAAAACTTTCACTTTTTTTGTTTTTTATTATATAACTCGAGTTATTGTTGCTTTATGTTAAAACACAACAGGTTAATTCTGTGGAAACTTGTAAGATGGTCTCTATACTGTTCAATAATCATGTATAATCTCTTTATATGTACTGTTAATTTCCCATAAATAAATAAATATTAACTTCACCGCCGGTCTAGATTTCTTGTCGATCTTGGAAGTGAAAATTAACACACTTCCCGTCAGAGTATCGAGATGAAATTTTGCACATCGACTTGATGTCAATGACAATGGATTCTTACATACATTTTTGGGCACACACACACACACACTTTCACAAAAATAAATTAATAAAATTTTATTCTAGTATGTGGGGAGGTCTGTGCAGTCCGACACATTCCATATAAGAATACATACATTCAATTATCATACATGCGATATACAGAAATATAAGATGGTTTAAATAGTAAGAGGTAAGATATAATAAACAATTATGTATCATTAACTAAATAAATATAACAGCCTTACATTTGAAAATTATATGACATATGAACAGCTGATTTAATGTATGTTTTATTATTATTATTTTTTTTTTTTGCATTACAGATCGCTCTATTTACAATGTATAATGTACAATGTATAATAGTATACAAGTATACCTTGGAGTAGCTAAATGGAGGTGATTTGCTGCTTGATGCATTCAATGCTATCATTAAATACATCGACATGATCGCTCACTTCATTTAGGAGTCGCACACTGCGCGTTATAGTATGCTTATTCATTACATCCGTTCTGCATTTTGGGACATGAAATAGCACGTGCTATTTCGATTTCGCAAATAATTGTTTGGTACAAACAGGGCGTAATTCTCTAGCAGGTTCGGGGCATCAATTATATTTCTTACAATGTTAACCCCCAACATGACTAGGCCCTCCTGTCTGCGGTAGTTGCATTCCCTCAGCAGCACTTCATGGTACATGAATGTAGGATAGTTTCCTGTTCTGCGCATGTACAAGCAGCGCAAGAATTTCTTTTGAATCTGCTCAATCATGTCGATGTACTCCCTTTGGTGTGGGCTCCACACTGCCATTCCATATTCCAATTTTGAGCGAATGATGAAATTGTACATTTGCTCGATGCACTTCTCATTCGAAAATCCTTTTGATATGTGTGTTGCGAAACCTAAAAGCTTGTGACACGTTGTAACTAGTTGGTTTATGTGACTTGAGAAAGTCGGTCTGGCATCAAAGACAATACCGAGATCCTTGATCTCAAATACCGTTTTAAGACTATTTTTTTTGTCAGAATCAATCAAATGTGTGTTGTAAATCATTTTTGTCGAACAGTTTTTTCTAAAGCAAATTTATAATGTATTAGAAATCTAAATTCAACATAACCCCTTTATTATTTTTTGAAAAAATTTAAAAAAAATGGCCGCATCATGTCCATTCCCGTGAAAATAAGATCATGTACTTATCTATTTGGAAATGAAATATCTATGATAAAAAACCTTGGCGCGTATTAAAAAATTTACTCAAGTGACGCGCGACCACAGAAGTCGTTTTACCAGAGAAAAGCCCGGAGTGGCTACTTACGTGCAAATTGGCGTGAACTAGTGCGAACCTTGCGATAGACATAGGTATAGCGAGTTAAAGATGTGCCTATGTGAAATATTCAAGTGACAATTAGGCGTCTGATACACATGCTTATTTAGTGACACGTGAGCATGCGCAGTATCGACCTTCTCTAGGCCTTGCTTATTAGTGGCATGTGTGTAAGCACATGGCTAGTAATGAGCATGCCACTGTCATTCACCATGAGAAGGGGTATCTTTGGAGCATGTGTGAACAGACTTGCTTATTATGAGCATGCTTGTCATTCGCGGGCCTCGCGGCTAGTATTATCAATGCGATCTTCTCAGTCCGCGACAGATGAAACAAATATGGCGCGTTGGGGAGACGATAAAACATTACTTTTCGTGACTTATTATAGGAATCACGAATGTCTGTGGAATACTCGGTCACCGTTGTGTAAAAATAATATAGTGAGAAATAATGTTTACGAAACTTTATTAATAGGCATGAATGATTCAAATTTTACAATAAAAATTATATAAACTAAAATCGAAAATGTGCGGATGGAAACTCGGGAACTTTTTTGATTTATTGGTTCACTTGAATTTTCTATTTCAGTTTGCAAAGTTTCCATTTTGAACAAGAGCGTCTCTATTCTATGACAAGAGCATGCCACTAATAAGCATGTGTGTTTGATTGTTAGCTTTGGGCATGCTTATTTATGCCACTAATAAGCTTGCTTATTTATGCCACTAATAAGCTTGCCGGTACAGTTGTTAGGGTGTGCTTATTACTGGCATGCTCATTAGCATGCCAGTAAAGAAGCATGTGTATCTGTACCTTTAGTGTTAATCTAAGAACGGTGCTCCGATTAAATTCGTTTTCAGTGATTTAATTTAGTTAATAAAATTTTAATTTATCTCCAGTGTTTCGTTTGCCATACGGTTTTTTTTTATTTTTTTTATTTTTTTATTTTATTTTTTTTATTTATTAGAGACACTAACAGGATAATGGGTACATGACACTCAGATAATAAACATTGTAGTGAAGACTGTGCCCATTATCCCAATTACAAGTGTCTTCGGCATGCTCTAGTAACATGTATTTTTGTAATTAATTATATTTCACATGTACATTTATGTATATTATATATTTGTGTTTGAGTGTAGTGCGATTAGTATTTAATGGATCTATAGGTTCATGTCGTCGTTTAGAAAATGGATGTTGTGTATGAGTGAGTTTTTGAACGAAGATAAGGTGTCTGCAAGAATATCAGCATCAATGTTAGGGTCAGCACAATACAAATTATATGTGCGACACAACCTTGTAATGGGAGAAAAGTAACCGACATTATTAGTGTGCTGACTTATTCTGAAGAACTCCGGGTTTCTTATACGGGGTTTAACATGCAAATTTATATCAGATAGTCAGAGAGAATCAATAGCTCCCCGTAGACACTATCCCATGACCATACGGTTTTCTAGTATTACTATTACTAACTAGTTCATTTGAAGGAGAATTTTGAGATAAAATTTTAACGCTTTCTTTAGTTAATATTAGCGCTAATTGATCGTAGCGTAGCCAGTTGGGAAAAAACATCTCGCGTCATAAACTTTTGAGAATATCCAGATATTTGATTATTGTTTAAAATTTCGCTCGGCTGGGTGTTTCATGGACCAGTTGTATTCAACATCCCGTGTTTATCGCTTCGCGGAATGTATACAAATTGAGTATTTCAAATTTTCTTACTTCGCATATTTACATCTCCTCTTGTTTATGCAAATGCGCCGTTCTGCCTCTGAAAGAAAATATTATTTGAACGAGCGTTTATTTTCAGCGGAACATCTAAGCACATTCCAACCGCGCAACTTTAGTCATTTACAATTTTATACCAAAAAACATTGACGTATTATAATATAGACACGTTATTCCCACACTAGCCGGCTTTCATATGTAGCAAATACACTCGGGCCTCGTATAACACGGTTATATGGTTCCACAAAAACCTCATGTAATACAAATCCGTGTTATACGAGGTTTGAAGTTCATACAAAATTAGGGTTTGCGTTCCAAAAAAAATCGAAGATAATTTATATGAACATGATTTTTTTTTTAATAAAAATATATAAGAATGTTCTTAGGTTTTCACGGCCACTCAGAATCTTCAAGTTTGTGTTTACTGGGGTATTATGCCGTGTTGTTACGACCTTTCGGGCCGACGTTTCGGATCCCATTGCAGGGTCCATCATCAGGGCTGATGTGTTGTCTTGAATGTTGGTGTTGTGGTTAAGTATCGGCTTGCAATACCGTGCCGAAGTCATGATGTGTTGTATTGTGCTGTATGTATGATTCATCTGTTGTCTGATCACTATCTCTGCGGAGTCTGTACAAGTGAAAGAAATGTGGACTTTGAAACTACAAAAAACTGTTTTTCTCTAAATAAACATTTCTTGGCATTCATTGTTTTTCCCGAGGAGTCTTCACATTCTGTACCGTTTTACTTATGCCAAATGGAATAAATACGCAGCTCGACTCTGACCCCCCCTGCCCCTCACGTAGCCCAGCGCACCGTTTTATCTAATCGCGTAGTTTGTGAACGCCCCCAAAGGCAATTTGACAGAGAAAACATACGCGCGATCATTTCAACGCCAAACTGACTACTGAACGTGGAACTGCGTACCGATTACGTTCTGACCGCGACTTTGCACTAGCGAAGGGAAAAACTACATTTCAAAATGAAGACTACAACACACACACGTTCACCAGTTTGAAGACTACAAAGTGTACACTATAATTGTAGTAAAAATACACGAAGTGAAGTAATTGTAGTACTAATGAAGTGAAGTAATGAAGTAGTTGTAATATTAATGAAATGAAGTAATTGTAGTATTAATGAATTGTATTACTAGTGAGCTAATTATATTTTTTCCCAAATAAAAAGTTTAGTGACTAAAAAAAAAAGATCAACGGGAAAAATATTTAAGACAAATACCGATATTTTTTCCAAAGTAACATTTGGCGACTTAAAAAACAAAAAAAAAGGTCGTCAACCAGATATCTTCATTTAATCCCAAAAATTTTTCAAACCATGGGGGGGGGTTGTTTCGATTTCCAAAGATTTCTTCATTTATCTACATCAACTTCCCAAACATTTCACATAAAAAATGAACTATTTGAAGTAAGCGCTCGTACTTTCGATAACTTTGAAATGTGTGTACTTTGTAGTGTTCGCTTTGAAATGAAGTGTACTGTTTAAAGTATGCACTTTCAATGACTTTTAAGAGTGTGTGTAGTTTGTAGTGTGCACTACACTTATATTATTTATTGAATTGGCGTTAACTTTGTGGAATGACATTATAATTATATATAAATAAATAGATTACTTGTCTAAGACCACTAATGAGTTTAAGATGATTACATGATGGTTTAAATCATCACCCGTTGATGACAACATCGGTAGTTGTCGAAACTAGTTGTGTAATCATCTTAAACTCATTAGTGGTCTTAGACAAGTAATCTATTTATTTATATATAATTGCACTACACTTCAAAACGTGTGAAGTGTGCACTTCAATTTAATGTAGTACTACATTGTAGTGGTGGGTACGGAGCGGACCCATCACTACTTTGTACCAGCCGTCGGACTACACTTCGTTCCGCGTTAAGTTAACGCTGTCTGCACAGAAGCGGTTATCATCAGACACCAGAGAGGCGATAACGATGGGACCAATTTTGGCTGCTTGCCCTAGATCAAGCAGACTCGCAAAAGCCGAGTTGTTTACTGAAAAACACGTGCTCAAAATGTGTCAAAATTGTGCGCGATAAACAGTGATTTCAGATAATATAAATATCACTACTGGCCTACACAGTCAGAGCCTGTGACGTGACCGATGACGTCATGGCGGATTCTTACGCGTATTTTATTTTTGAGCCTGTTTTCAAAATTAATTTCGGCGTAGGCGTCTCAAAAATGATAGTTTGTATGGTGCGATAAGCGGTTTATGTTATTATCCGGATATTATGTTAAGCGGATTATGTTAATATCCTCTGTGATTTTCTCAAGTATGCATCTTGTTGCTACGGTAATTTGGCTTCGTGGCCTGTTCTGCCGTATCAAACTAAAAGACAATTTGTTTATTTTTTATTTTACATTTCTTCTTCATGTGCACTGTCGGGTCCCCCCGACGTCTGGGAGAAAGTTTCCCTGTCCAGGGCAGTGCGGAACAGCTCTTCCACGCTTCTTATCCCGGTCCACTCTCGGATGTTTCCAAGCCAGGAATGCCGCCTCCTTCCGACCCCTCTGCGACCCTCAATCTTCCCCTTCATGACGAGCTGAAGGATGGAGTATTTTTCGCCTCTCATTATATGACCAAAATATGAAATTTTACGGAGCTCTACTATGTTAAGTAACTGTCTGTTTGTACTTGCTCTACGTAAAACTTCAACATTACTAGTCATGTCAGTCCAAGATATATAAAATGTGGATACATTTTACGATGTATCCACATTTCGAACGCCTCTAGGCGATTTAGAGTAGTCACCTTCAGCGTCCATGCTTCAACACCGTAAAGTAGAACTGACCATACATAGCATTTGATCAACCTCTGTCTGAGCTTCAAGTCGTCATTACAGAGTAGACTTTTCATCTTATCAAAAGATGCACGGGTTGTCTCTTTTCTGCATTTGATCTCCGTATCAGGTTCCAGGGTCCAGATTGTCCAGATGGTCCAGATTTTACATTTGTTTAACATAAATGACTAATAACTCCACACTAGGTAACAACACCTTAAGGTTGTTATTACGGTCGTTAGACATACTTAACTGTAAATAGTTGCGGACATTTTATACGAACCGTATGTTTTTCCGAGAAACGATTCTCGACGTTTCGTTGAATGCTTATTCAACGTCATCAGGAGGACGACCTTTACCCGCGGAGGTAGAGGGCGGACTGATTACTGCTTTCGAGGGCGTAAATCATATGCACTTTGTTGTGGAGTGTTCACTTCTTCTGCAATAGAGGTCGCCAGTGTGCAGTGTGTACTAGTTACGTCGGCGGACTTTACTGCGACGTCTCTCAAGGGTTGAATCAATGTTGTAAGAACAGGGCGCCAAATACTTGATAGTTTGTAACTTTCATCTTTCATTCAGGCGGAGCAATGAAATTAAATTGTCTTTCTCCAAAAAATGTTTTCATTTTTGGAACCTCAAAATTAGTTTCATTTGCCAGACTTGTAGGTAACTCGTGTTTGTTGTGTACGCTTAAAATTTACCTTGCCCTTGTGAAATTTTACAATAAATCCATATATTTGAATTTTTTTTGTATTTTTGGAGATTTAGGTCATATTTTACCTTTCTAATAAGCTTGTTTGCCGTATTTCCATCAAAATATTGAAATATAAGGTTTTTAAATTTGCAGTGTATCCATCTGTGGTGTGTAACATGTAGCTTATTTGCAGTTTTAAGGTTTAAACTATATAAAAATACCTCAAATAATAATGAAATAACCCTTTTTATCTGTATTAATTCAATATCTATTGACTGAGCGAAAAAAAAAATTGCTTCATTCACATTTCCTTGATTTACTCAGTAATTTGTATTGTAAGAAGAATGATTAACACTAATCTTTCTTTCATTAGTCACAAATTAAAATTACTCCACTCGGTTCCTCATAGAGGATGGATAATGAATAGTTTGGAAACCGCTGAAATCCTAAAAAATTTGAATTCTAGAAACACACTAATAAATAATCACATTTCAGTCGACTTCACCACTCCTAGAGCTTTTTGGGAAATAAATACCCTTCCCCACCGCGCGCTCCCCTGACCTACCCGATTAGATTGATAAATTTTGTATTTAAGTTAGTTATTATCTATACCTGATGATGAGAGGGACTGCTCCTCTCGAAACTATAGTAGTAATTTAATAACTCATATTGTGTGTGTGTATTACAAAGTAAAGTAAAACATATTTTAAATTATAATGTTGCACCACGAAGTATCTGCCAAATCTTTCAATGAAATTTAATCTATGTTTAAAATTAAAGGAAATTTCGCTATATTTTTGAAAACTCAAACTAGTTTCAAGAACAAGGGAAGGGAAGGTAAGGTTGGGACCATCTTCCAGTATCTGGTTAATCTGATCATGCCACGTTTTCCGCGGTCGCCCTCTCTTTCTGGCGCCGTCGACACTTGCATTATATATCTCTCTTACCACTCTTTCCTCATTCATTCGCTCAATATGCCCAAACTATCTTAGCGACCCTTTTTTAATTCTAATAATTAGGCTAAGATCAGCTTTACATTCATTGCAAATAACTGCATTCTTTACTCTATAATAAATTGATTTACCTCACATACGTCTGAGGGATCTCATCTCGACTGCATTCAATTCACTTTCGTTCCTCTTCCGCCAGCTCCAGGCTTCGCTTCCATACACCAGTGTTGGTAGCAGAATTCCATTATGTACCGCTAGTTTTACCTCGGTAGACATATTTCTATTAGAAATATGTCTACCGAAATCATCATCACTCTTGGCACTACAACCCTTGGTAGGTCTTGGCCTCCTCAATAATTTTCCTCCACTCATCTCGGTCTAGTGCCAGCTCTCTCCAGTTTCGAAGCTCTAAGGCAGAGATATCTTTGAGGAAGTTGTCACTCCATCTTAATTTTGGCCTTCCTAAGCTCCTTCGCCCTATTGGCCTTGAGTTCAGCAGGGACTTTGGTGCTTGATGCTCGGACATTCTCTCCACATGACCCAGCCACCGAAGTCTTCTAAGTTTTATAAATGTTGTGACGTTTGGCTCCTTAAGGGGGGGGTAAGGTATTTAACTTTTTTTTTTGCATTTTAATTTTAATTTTTTAAATGAATGTATAACATCGCAAGAATATTGTGTCAAAATTTCAAGTCAATCGGAGCAAATTGACGAAATTATGAACATTTGAGCGATACCAGACTGATTTTCTATACCTGCTCGGGCAGCTAAGAGACGCGCTCACCTGAGGACTACCGGACGTGCTATTGTATTGGAAGAGTTTTGCGTAGACAAGGACAAAAAGATGCTGATGATGAAAGCTCTTTGCTGTGTGAACATGGCATCGATATTATGTGTAAGTATATATAAAATAAGTGTTGAGTTTTATTTTGAATTTTACAGTGTGCAAAACTTTAAAGCGTGTTCCCCACATCTCACGTTTTCGGTGTCGGTGTCCATCATAACTTCAAAACTACTGCACCGATCCTTTTGAAATTTTGAATACTATTTCTGTACATAATTTACAAGGTAACGCTGGATTTTTTCAAATATGTTATTCATTTTTATTTTTTAATAACAAATTAGTCGATATTTTTCGCAAAAAATCGCGTTTTTCCCTTCAAAGTGTTCCAAAAAATTGAAAAATTGAAATTTCAAAAAACCCTCCCAGCGTTACCTGGAAAAACCTATTATCTAACGAATGAACTTTGATTTTTTGATTTCAGATGATCTAGCACCACGTTATGATGGACACCGCAATTCTACTTTTTTCCGAGACACGTCCGAATAATTGCTGCCATTGCCGTATTTTTTAATATTTCTTCTTGAAAATTTTACACAATATTTTCAAATGTCATACTTTAATGTACCA
>JADDOH010014794.1:0-50581 GCA_016648135.1 Agrypnia vestita | reverse complement strand
GGGTAGACTTAACGAACAGCTGTCTAACGTCCAGTACATTAAATTCTCTGAATAGTCTGTCTGATTGGCATGTAAATGGTTTCTTATTAATGACTCGGAGCAAGGTTTTTTGTGCCGTTATAGCTGGTGTTAATGTGGTTTTGTAAGTACCTCCCCAACTTGGAATCGCATAGTTCAAAAATGACTGGGCAAGAGCATAATAGATAAAAATAAAAAATAAAAAAGATTTTTCTTTCAAACGGCCGCCTTTTTATTTTTTTTCATTTATCCGAGGTAGGGGCAAAAGCGAAATCTTTATAAATTAAGATTCCGTTAGATTTTTTTGTTTTAGATGATCACAAGGGTCCGAATCATGTCCGCCAGGACACCCCCCACTTTACCAGGCGATAAATTTTCGAGTTTTGAATTTTTTTTTGATGTATTCTTAAAATATAAATAAACGAATCTTAAAAAAGTGTATATCAAAAATATTATTTGTTTCTTTTTTACAAAGCACTAAAAAACGCCCGAAATTCGTGCCTCTAAACTAGAATACCCCCTTAAGTTTACGGATACGAGAGGGGCGTATCCGTAAACTTAACACAGCGAAACAACGCGCGTATTACGCACTGTACCCACACTAACTCAATTGCAAGCTTATATTAAAAAACCTATAGGTACGTAAACGTACATTTATCTGGCAGAACCCATAGACCACATTATATCAATGCTTTGTCTGTGATAATTCTCTTAGGTATAACAACCGTAATACTCGTCCTTAAATTTGAGATGTTCATGTTACATTGTGTCAATTACTAGCTATGCCCGCGCAGCTTCGCATGCGTAGATTTTTAGTACACTGTTTGGATCTTCATAGAACTTTCGCGAACCTTTTAGAACATTCTCCTTCCAGAACTTTCAAGAAATTTATCGAATGTACAGGAACCTTCTAGATACATCGACACATTCCGCGACTCAGTTTCGAACCTTATAGAACTTTCGGGAATTTTCTAGAACCTTCTCCTTCCAGAACTTTCTAAAGTAGGTTTTTCCGGAACCTTCTAGACTCGCCGACACAGTCGGCGCGCCTATTTTGAAATAATCTTAAGCATTTGGGGCCTTCCCGTAACAAAACAATAGGCTAGAAAGCACATTTTCGTCACCCACTCCCCCCCACACGCAGCCACCCCCACTAAACTCGCATATTTTTGATGTGACATCAAGGGCTATCCACCACCATAACCACCGGTGGGTGGTTTTGGCTGGTTGTGGAGAAAACTTGGCGGGTAGGGAAACACGGGTTTCTTTATATATATATATATATATTGATTAGGTTCCTGTGGTAGCATAGAAGTTAGCTGGGATGGTAAAAGGATAATTGCTGGCCTTGCATGAACAAGGCAAGAACTGGCAAAATTAAAAGAGGTCAGTTAAAAGGAAGTAAAAGAGGAAAATAGCTGATTATTTTGAAAAAGGTTTGTACATGCTTTGACAGTTTTTTGTATGCATTTAAAAATTACATACCCAAATAAATTACAGAAATATGCGAAAAAGCCTTGTAAATATTCTATTATCGAAATTCTTTAGAATATGATAAAAATATTTTCTCTCCAAGATACAATTCCGCCGCATCCCGTTCTCAGGCGCCTCTCGATTAGCGAAATTACATCACTAGAAAAAATGTTATTTCGCGAAATTAAATGCCGCACGAAAATCGCTGAAAACATTTTCCATTCAACCATTCATACCCCAAATTATACCGACGTAAATTTCCGATCGTCGTGTCCGAGCGCACGTTCGCGATCATCGCAACATGTTCCCCTCCTGTCCGCCTGGTACGAGCGTTTCCCCATAGTCGCGGACAGACGGTATGCTTTACGTTAACACCCGATGTTAAAGCCGAGACCCCGAGTAATACGGTTAAACTGAATGAATTTGGTTTGCTCATATTTTTTCAATTGATTTACACATTTTTGCTAGCGTGTAAATGTACTTGGAAAAATTGTACGGAAAGAGATTTTCGCGTGAATTTTCCGCGGCTAACGTCGGGGAAACATGCGATACCCTCTTACTCTCTGCGCTCCTGGTACGTTTGACCCGGGATGAAAATGTCTCGAGCCTTGAAAACTGCCAACTTTATATTTAGTGCACTTTTTAAAATCAAAATATTATCATATTTAGAATACAATTTGAAATAAAACAAAATTATTGAAATTTTATAGAAATAATGGATCCGATTAAGAAGTTAGTTACGTACTTCGTGGTTGAACCAAAGATCTTTTGTTGTCTGTGAGAAAGTATTTTTCTATCATCGTTCAACAAATTATTTTTATTCTTTCTTCTTTTCCCGTCACTTTCAATTCACTTATACTAAAAAATAACTATTCGAAAATGCGGGCGAATTAAATCTAATACTCGTATAGTGCCTCATTTTGTAGTTACGGATTTGAAGTAGACGCCATCTTTGAACAGTCTTTCCTAAAATTGTTATATATTTTTTTTCTAGATAACAGGTTCAGCAGTAATTCACCGTGCAGTATTTCAAAACGAAAGAACGTATCTTACAAACATTTTATGAAAATTCGTATTCTTTTGTGAAACAATTACAAAGCTAAAACATCTAATAGAATTAAAATTAACAAATACATAATATGATTCTATCACAAATAATAAATTAACCGAATATAAATACTGACCCAATCGTCAGGTCGAATAATGTGTAATACTTACTTACTTACCATCACGCCATTTCCCCGTGGGGATAGGCAGAGAAGATAGAGCACCACAATCTTCTGTAATATACATACAACTCTCGCCTCATCCAAATTCATACATCTTCGCATGCAAGCTCGCCGGTTGTTGAGGATTCTAGCGGGAATATATTCCAGCATCTGGTTAATCTTCTTCGCCACGTCTTCCGCGGTCGCCCTCTCTTTCTGGCGCCATCAACACTTGAATTATATATCTTTCTTACCATTCTTTCCTCATTCATTCGCTCAACATGCTCAAACCATCTGAGCGATCCTTTTTTAATTCTATTTATTATGTCAAGACCAGCTTTACAATTGTTCCTAATATCTTCCTTCTTTACTTATGAGTAATAAAACAAAAAAACAACGTGTATGTAGAAAGAACAAGAGAATACCTATGTTCTGCCTCATTAAGCTAACTAAAGAACTACTCGATATATTACAAAATAAAGAAATCTCACAAGAACAATACTTTTTGTTATACCTGTAAGAACCTACTTATATATTGTAATGAGATAGTAAAATCTGAAGAAATTATGCACCATTGAACTCTCTCGAACACTCCGTAATACTCGGAATCGTCTTTGACTCTCGATCTCGTATACACTGGAAATATCGGGTAAATACAAGAAATGTGTAGAAGATTTAAAAACCAACATATTTCGTGATAAAAGGCGAAAGCAAGCGAGTGCTAGTCGGTTATTATTTGGACAAGTGCAACATAACCAGCGATAAAACCAGAGAAACTGTAGCGACAACCAGTATAGCCCGCGCGCGTATAAGCGAGTGACGGGTATTCAGGCAAGTAACTATGTGTGAAATTGAGCAGAATATTCTCGATAGTGATCGATGCTACAGAAACAGCGTAAAAGAGTGTTCCACAGACGTGTGACCGAAGATAATTGGTGCGAATTAAGAAATTTGATAATAAGGGTGAGAAATATTCGAGAAACATTATTTAGGGGCTGTGAACAGTGCCCTAGTTAAGTTGATATCGAGTAACTTTGGTGAAAAATAAAAACTTTAATCTTTTAGTGCGTCATTTTCCTCCCATAGCCACCGAGCCGTGACACTATAATATTTATTGTATAAAATGTTATTTATTAAAAATATGTAAACGATAAACGTATTGAAAATTAACATTGTAAATAATAATAAAAAGTCACAATTATTTCATCACTACTACTCTGATTATAGATTAAGAGAAATATAAGAATAATTTTTCTCTTTCTTTCTAAAGATATCGAGTACGTAGTCCCAAACACTTCATCACTGTTAGCTTTTGGAAGTTTTCCTGAAAATAAACAAAAAGGGTAATTCAAGAGACTTTCTGATGACATCCTTTAAAACAATCATATTACTATGAATTTAATTAACAAAGATTTTGTCTAGCGTCAAGATCTTGTACAAACAAGATTCGCACGTGCAAAGGAAAAAGATCAAAGACGACAAAGTCTTCCCCGAAAATATACATTCGAGCCTCAAAAGACACGTACGTGGTGCTTGAAATAAATTGAAAATTTAGATTAAAACATCCCCCACTACTGAGAGGGAGCGTAAATTTTATATACTTACTGAAATAAAATTTTACGGCAATCGTAAAGTCGGGAATAATCCGGGACTGATATTATCGAAATGAAAAATTTCATCACAGGAATTCTGGAGGTAACGTGGGACCAGCGCGCCTGTAGGGCAGATGTTGTTTGTAAGATACGGTTTAAAAAATATATGTCGTAAATGAATGAAATTTATTGAAATTTATTGAAACTGCAGTGCATATATTTGTTAATTAGTAAATACAAGTAAAGAAAATGTATGTGAATTTATTTATTATTGAATTTTGCCGCACTAGGTAGGTACCTACCGCATATCTACATACGCATTTTGTTTAGAAATATGTTTGGTCAATTATTCGTTTTTATTTATTTTCATAGATGGCGGTAGTGTGCCGCCATACATATTGTATGAAAACTTTAAATAAATATTTTAAAATAATTACATAAAATTTGAGAATGTAAATCATAAGGGTAGGTATTGTTTTCATTAATGTAAAAAAATTAAATATTTATTGGATAGTTTCGAAGATATAAGCCAAAATATATCAAAGTTACAACATCCACACGCTCAACACCAGTCTCGCAACATATATACAAAATCAGAAGCATTGGCTGCTGGTGTGCGTCTTCGCTGTGATGGCACTTGCTGAACATTGATTTGTTTACAAAAGATGTTCCTTTGTACATTGCGTGCTCTCCGCGAGCGCTCGCTGGTTAAATGAAGTTGCGCGCGTCTTATTTCTTGTTACGCATTTCCGTCCTTTTTCACGAAATCACTGCCACAGATTGCAGGAAAGCGAGAGGAAAGATGTAACACATCAAAAATATTTTTACGTAAGTGGGTGGGTTAGTTAGGTATAGAAATGTGAGTGCTGTTACTCAGTTGAAAGAGCAGTAGGTACACCGGCAATAGAAAGGTCCCGAGTTCAAGATCCAGGGTAGAAATCGCAATAGATTTTAAATTAATATATACCTTATTTACAATTTTTTTTATTAAGCTTACGAAGCTTCCTTTTATATGAGAAAGTAGGTATGGAAGTGTTTTTGGGAGTCCATAGGACTTACCACTTGTAGTAGGGCTGCATTAAGTGATCACTTTGTACAGGGTGTCCCGTATCTCGACGTTAAGCCGAAATCGGGTGATAATTGTTATCAGAAAAATATGACAAAAAGTGACATTTTCTTCCAAGCTGGAGCAGTTGGCTTTGAATTTTGGACAAAAGTTTACAGAAGCATTATTCAGGATTACAAATTTATTTTTCTGATAACTATTATAACTTGGCTTATCACCCAATTTCGGCTTGACGTCGAGATACGGGACTCCCTGTATAATATAACGTTCCCAATTTTTATTAATTTCAATTTACTAAAAATTACAAGAGAAGTGTGAAAATGAGACGGTATTTCTAATTTATATAATTTTCTTTTAAAAATATTCTTTAAAGGAGAATTATTTTAGTTTGGTAGGTTGGTAATGCATCGATGGACAAATCCCCTACGGAGCACCAAGAACAACATTTGTCTGACTTAGGCTCAAACCGCAGCGACCCTTAGAATAGGGGAGCCTTGACCTCAAAGCTTTACTGAGCAAATAAATCTGATTACGCTTTTATAGATGTGGCGTTACATTCAATGTACGAGGGATAAAACAAACAATAAGATATATCACTTAGAAAGATATAAATAACAAATACATCCATAGGGGTAGATTTTTTAGGTACATAGGTATAGAAAATTTGAAATATTTATTGTAATTCTGCATATAGCAGGACCATTCTGAGATAATTCGGGTTTTCTATTTTAAATTTCATTTATAAAAAATACGAATATAAATATGATTACATTAAGAATGTTCTTAGGTTTTCACAGCCACTCAGAATCATCTGGTTTCTGTCTTCTGGGGTATTATGCCGTATTTTTACTACCTTTCTGGTCAACGTTTCGCCACAACACTGAATGCCTTTCGCCTTTCTACCTTTTGTACAAAGCGTTACGGACAGAATTGCTAGAGCTCTCAAGAAAAGGGACATCAAGACAGTTTTTGGAACCAACTCAAAAATCAAAGACTTGTGAGATCAGCGAAGGATAGAGATCGATTAGAAACATTCGCGGTGAATAGACTCGACTATCAAGACTATGATAAAGTATATGTAGGACAGACGGCGAGTACAATTACCAAAATGGTTGGCGAGCACAAACGTGCATGCAAACTCGGTCATCCAGGAAAATCGGCACTGGCTGAGCATTTTCTGGATACCGGCCATCACTTTGCATTCGAACCGAAAATCCTTGAAAGCCTAAGAGTTACCATACGCGTCTTATAAAGGAAGCACTCGAAATCTACAAGCACCCGATAAATATTAATAGAGATTATAGTCTCAACATTAAAAAATCGTGGTATCCGGAGCTTCAAACTTAATCTCGTCGCAGTTTCCGCAGAGATAGTATCAGACAATAGATGAAACACACATAACACAAGACAACACATGGCTCCGACACGGTATTGCCACGTAACACAGAAAAACCAAGCTTTCGACATGGTATTGCTAGTCAATATTTAATACAACATTGAAAATGTTCTCACCCTGCTTTCGACACGGTATTGCAAGCCAATACTTAATCATAACACCAACACGATCAGCCCAGATGATGGACCGTGCAATGGGATCCGAAATGTCAGCCAGATAGGTTGTAAAAACACGGCATAATACCCCAGAAGACATAAACAAGAAAATGATTAGGTAATTATCCAAAGTAACTCTTACCTTTTTATAAAACACATGTTGCGTAAAAGTGTCTGTTAATACTTTTGATGAAATAGAAACTTGAAGAGCTATAAGATTGACAGAGGATTTTTTTAAATTCCTTTCTTTTAACTCGTGGCGTCTGCTTGCTTGCCGGCTTGCCGTCGAAAAAACTTTGGATCGATTTTTGACCCTTTTCCCGTGATCCAATCGGGCTGAAACATGGCAAGTAGACTTGTGGCGACGATCAAGAAGATCTATCGTTAAAAAAAATTAATAATTATAGTATAATTTCGGATTTTTAGAAATTTTATTATTTTTTTCAAATTGGAATCATTAGAAAAGTTTGATTACTAGCAACGGCCGGCGGCCCGATAACGTCGCGGAATATTTTCTAAATTTGAATTACTCCGTCGGTATACATAAAAGGTACTTTACTAAGAATTTCGAAAATCTAAATTGACTGACAAATGTTTTTAGAATTTAATCTTCAAAGCATGAAGTGTCTTATCAAAGATCAAAACATCTGACATTTTAGAAATATATTAAATTACTGTAAGTTTAGTTTTATGTTATATGTTTTAATTCGTCTTTAATTGTTGTTATATTTTACAGAAAGGGAGTATAATAAAAACTCGGTTTTTATGGGTTATTTTGTTTTAAATTACTAAATTGTGCATGGGATCTTTGGATATTAATAGATATCATAAAGATATGACAGATGACATGTAGCTGAATAATAGAAACTATTTTAAAAAAAGTTTACAGTAAAATCAGTAAATTAAAAACCATGTATTTTTATGAAATTAGGCATTTTATTAATAATTATTATTCATGATTATCGTTGACGCTGTCCTTAGCTTACTCTCAATTTCCAAATCAGAAAAAAATAAAAAATGGTTTGGTCATGTAGAACGTGTAAGCGAGGAAAGGATGGTTAAGAAAATATATGGAACGAGTGTTGATGGCTACAAGTATTGTAGTATGGCCCTGTTAAAAGCCTCTACAACCGTAGAGTTTGCATGAGAAGATGTATGAATATAGCCGAAGCAAAAATAGTGTGCCAAGATAGAAGAATATGGCGTTCTATCCTCACTGCCTACCCCTTCGGGAAAGCGGTGTGATAGGTAGTTAGTTATTTCTACATAACTGAAGTTATTGCTGCATTTGTAAAACACAACAGAGGTTGTAATATTAATGAATTATTTACTATATAGTATTTACTATACGTATAGTACTAAAATTTATGTATTGTATATGTATATCAGAATATAAAAACAATTTTCTCTTCATAGTGGTACACGAATATAAATATTTTTTCTAGTCCCAACATACACCATATATTGATCTAACGTTATATACCTAAATAATTAATGGAATGACAAATATATTCATTGTATGTAAAATATGATCGTTATTATGTATCTTATTTACAGAAGTTAATAGTTTTGTATGATATTTATTATATTCTTTTATTATACGGATTTATTACGTAATGTAATTTCACGCTATTGAGATGGCACCGTTTTATGTCGGGAATTGTGTCGGAGGAAAACTACACAAGACCATAATATTTATGATTGTCTTTCGCTATGAAAAGTAACTGCCCATTATGTTAGGGAAAACGCGCTTTGTCAGGGATCATTTTGTCTCCAAAGTATTATAAAAATTTAATACACTAAGCATTATTCATGCATAATTGTAATAAAATATATATTTATACGTTTGCGTACGTAAATACGAGAAGAATTCTGTCGCGATGTCCAATACTTGATTGGGAACATAGTAGTGACAACGGTAGTGGAGATAAAAAAAAAGATATTTTCCATAGCTATCTTTGACCTTTCTTCAATAAGGCTGGACATGGCTAGTCACGGAGTGGCACCCAGGAATCCAGAATCCTGAAGAGACCCGCACACATCGACAGAGCGTGGTACACCGAGCGTAGCGGCCAGCTGGGCGTGTCGCTGGGCGCTCCTTTACACGCTCTCTACCATACACCATAAAAACGATGACATTAACTCTTCACATCAATCTTAATACGTACTCACTTGATACTGCAATGTTTTATCGATGCTCAAGTTATACCATTATATTCATTAATTTTATTCCTCACTACAACTCGAGATGGAAAACCACTTGAAATGAGCCGCTTTTCTCACTAGGATGAGCCTGTGCCGAGATGAGCAGTTTTAAAACAAAAGTATAGACATATTGCTATTTAAGATTAATTAATTGCTTAGATTTTGTAGATATGTTTAAAAAAAGTACATATTATTTAATGCAATAGCAGATAAAATAACAAAAATACTTTTAATAAAAAAAGGTAAATTATAGAAGTTTGAAAAATTATGTGTATAAACGTATATACGAAAGAATACAGTTTTACGAGCATATAACATTGCATTTCTTTCAAATAAATTTACTTTCTTTATATACTTATAGAGAGAGATATTAAAAAAACTAATCCATAAAAACCAAGTTTCTATTATACTCCCTTTCTCATTAACTAGTTGAAACAGGTTTTGCGATTACTCCACGCGACGGGCTTGCGTCGGGCGACGCTACGAAAGGGAGTAATAAAAAATTACGAAAAATCCAAATTATACCATAATTATTAATTTTTTACACGAAAATTTGTTAGGTCATTTTTATCATCGCCACGAGTCTGCCTGCAAAGTTTCAGCTGGATTGGATCACGGGAAAAGGGTTAAAAATCGATCCAAAGTTTTTTCGGCAGACAAGCAGACGCTACGAGTTAAAAGAAAGGGAGAAATAAAAAAGTAATCCGTGAATACAGTGCCCATCAGGATCTTGTTCATCTGACCTATTAAGGCCGGTTGTTTCAAGTTGGATTAAAGTAAGCGTTCTTTTAAAGAATAGATTTTTACGTTCTCCACCAATCAGACGATTCGTTTTCGTAAAAATCTATGCTTTTATCGACCGCTTACTTTGATCGAACTTGAAACAACCGGGCCTTAGCTGATTACTTTGGTGAAAATCCGATTCCAGTCTTGAAAATAGAAAACATGGCGTTAGACTCAAATGGATAAAACTAACGATGAAAAAGTAACCTATTAAACCAAGTTTTTATTATACTCCCTTTCTTTGTAAAATATATCAACAATTAAAGACGAATTAAAATATAACACTAAACTTACAGTAATTTAATATATTTCTAAAATGTCAGATGTTTTGAGATTTGATAAGACACTTCATGCTTTGAAGATTAAATTCTAAAAACATTTGTCAGTCAATTTAGATTTTCGACATTCGTAGTGAAGTACCTATTACGCATACCGACGGAGTAATTCAAATTTAGAAAATATTCCGCGACATTATCGAGCCGCCGTTACAAGTAATCAAACTTTTGTAATGATTCCAATTTGAAAAAAACAATAAAATGTCTAAAAATCCGAAATTATACTATAATTAATAATTTTTTTGAACGAAAATTTGATAGATCTTCTTGATCGTCCCCACGAGTCTGCTTGCAAAGTTTCAGCTCGATTGGATCACGGGAAAAGGGTCAAAAATCGATTCAAAGTTTTTTCGACGGCAAGCCGGCAAGCAAGCAAGCAAGCAGACGCCACGAGTTAATATAAAGGGAGTAAAATAAAAATAGAAAACAAGGTGTGAATCAAATAAATAAAATTAATGACGAAAAAATCTTACTTCCTGCTGGTTTTTAACGGCCGTTGAAAGTATCAATTTAACACAACCGCAGTTGATCTCTCAAAGAGGTCTGAGCAGCCGAACCGTAATAAGGTCTGGTGGAAAAGGCCTGAAACGTGTATGGAAGCGGGTCACCCGCATACATCCACGTCTCCGTTCATCTCCTGGAGCGACCCATCACGGGGGCACTGGTGCTGCGGGGGACGGGAGCAGGGGCAGGGGGCGCAGGAAGTGTAGCACCCACGTCACTGTCAGCCCAACACGTGTAACCAGAACGGTCATAATTTACAACAAAGAAAACAGTCGGATTCCTCCCCGCCCCGCCCGCTGTAGGAGAACCTCGTCCACGGGGATGGCTTTATCTAATTAATTCGCCGAATTCCTCTTGTTTCAATTTAAATGACTGAGCCTCCCGGAGACGCAACGCCTCGCAGGCCGTCAGAGGTTTTCGATGGATCTCGGCTTGATTCTTGACTCCTGGTATGTCTTTCACTGTAATTTCGGATATTTTATACGCACCGTACCGAGAAGCGAATCTCGACGTTATCCAACGTCATCAGGTAAAAGATAACACACCGTTTGAGTCTCCAGGTGTATACAGAGTGCCATGCGATTGTGGAGCTTTCTACATAGGACAAACCAAACACAATATCGCTATACGATTGAAGAAACACATTGGAGCAATTAAAAATAACAACTACAATACATCGGCAATCTGCGAACTTGCATCCGAAGGGAATCTCTGTCACTTCATCAGATTTGACAAGGCAAAAATCTTATCAACAGAACCGTACCTTATACCCAGATTAGTGAGGGAGTCCATTGAAATATACAAAAATCCCAATTTCAATAGAGATGACAGTTACAAACTATCAAGTATTTGGCGCCCTGTTCTAACGACACTGATTCAACCCTTGAGAGAAGTAGCAGTAAAATCCGCCGACGTAACTAGTACATATTGCACACTAGCGACCTCTATTGTAGAAGAAGAGAACACTCCACAACAAAGTGCATACAATTCATGCCCTAGAAAGCAGAACCTAATCAGTCCGACCTCCACCTCCGCGGGTAAAGGTCCTCCTCCTGATGACGTTGGATAAGTATCCAACGAAACGTCGAGATTCGCTTCTCGGTAATACATGAGGTGCGTATAAAATATCCGAAATTACAGTTAAATATGTCTAACGACCGTAATAACAACCTTAACTCCTGGTATGTCGTTTAAGAGGTTAAGTTAATACTGCTATCTCAATGAGAGTTTTTAAGAATTTTTCATTAAGATAGCAGCAAATTGCATACTTAGATTGCATGAAAAAGATGTTCTGCAGTCATGATCACAATCTTGGATTCATGGACCTTGCAATGGGATCCGAAACGTTGGCCAGAGAGGTCACATATACACGGCAGAATATCCCAGAAAACTATACACACAAGATTCTGAACGGTCGTGATTGATTGATTAGTTGACAAAAAACTTTGGATCGATTTTTAACTCTTTTCCCGTGATGCAATTGAGCTGAAACTTTGCAAGCAGACTTGTGGCGACGATCAAAGAGATCTATCAAATTTTCGTTAAAAAAATAAAATTTAGTATAATTTTGGATTTTTGGAATTTTTTTATTACTCCCTTTCGTAGCGTCGCCCGACCGAATCCCAACGCGTAGGTTAAGCGCCAAACCAGTTTCCACTAGTAAAAGAGAAAGGGAGTATAATAAAAACTTGGTTTTTATGGGTTAGCTTTTATTAAATGTATTAAAAAATCTGTTTGACGAAAGAGTTAAAAGTGATTTTTTGATGTATTTCTCTTCGATTTGCGTTGCGAGGATTGAGCAAATTTGCGGCCAGGCGCACTCGCCATGAATTGGATCGGCGCGCGCTCGGGGAAGATTACTTCACGGGGAAAATTGATTTAAAAAGCAGCTCCGAGCCACAACACGCCCCGGCTGCGTACAGCGTGACGAGAAACATATATACGCGGCTATAATTTACAAATACAGGTTGATTCGCAGATTGACATAAAAAGCTTCAAATAGATATATCATCAAAAAACGTACATTTTTTTATAAACTAATGAAAACATTTGTGTTGGCCAAAGACGCGTACATATACATGTGTAAGCCTACGCCGACAATCAAGTACGGCAGGCTATCGCCCCCGACGCAAAGGTCGAAATCAGAACGCTGAATCTGTAAAACGGGCGACAATGTAAGCCGGACCAATGATCGAGTACACAGACGCGTATAGCAGAGGGCATGAAAAGCGAGGCAACTCACCTTGCTGACCAGACTAAATATTACCCACACGAGCTGCCGAGTAAGACGAAGTCATAATACACCGAGTCCTTTGTTCATGACAACTATGAAAACGGTAGTCTCCAGAGCAGACTATCTCACTTCTCCAGTGAACGGCCCGTATAGCGGAAGCTCTCGCCGTCATACTTTCTAACGTCACGCTTTCACTTGTAACCTTTGTACCTACTGTATTCTTCATAACTTTTGCTTTTGCAATTCAATAAATTCTGTAAAACCATTGTGACTTTGCATCATCAACACCGCTTCAACTCATCCAAAACTGGAGGGCTCATCCACCTCCACACATTTTAGAAATGATGCTTATTTAGGCGCGTTGTAGGTGAACTGCAGGCGCATCGTGGCACGGAATTTTTCACACCACAATGTAACGACTCATTTATCAAAATCTAAAACAGTGGTTACGCATAATATGATAACCAACCAATAGCAATTCTAAAATTCTTATTAGCGACGACATTAAGTTGTTGAAAATACTGTTTTGAAAACTACATATGCTCCGGGCGCCCTGATTAACAAAATGTTGTGGAAAATCAATGTATGATAGAGTAAAGAATGCAGATATTAGGAATGAATGTAAAGCTGATCTTAGCATAATTAATATAATTAAAAAAGGGTCGCTCAGATGGTTTGGACATGTTGAGCGAATGAATGAGGAAAGAATGGTAAGAAAGATATATAATGCAAGTGTTGATGGCGCCAGAAAGAGAGGGCGACCGCGGAAGACGTGGCGTGACCAGATCAACCGGATACTGGCAGATGGTCCCGTTAGAAGCCTAAACAACCGACGAGCTTGCATGCGAAGATGTATGAATGTGGATGAGGCGAGAGTTGTATGTCAGGACAGAAGAGTGTGGCGCTCTATCCTCTCTGTCTACCCCCACGGGGAAACGGCGTGATGGTAAGTAAGTAAACTATTAAGAAATATGTTTTTGCACCGAGAGCAGTTATTTGGTTTATTTTGTTTCCTGTTATATATTATATAGCTAAAATTATGATCAAATCCATAATTTTTGCTCTGGTGATTGAATTACGTATTTACCTACTTTTTTATTTAAAGCAAAAAGAAATTCGATACGTAGGTATAGGTCTTTTCATATAAGAAAATAAATAATTAATCTCAAAACCTGTGACCTAATATTAAAATGCATGGAGTTTGGCTGATTTATTTCATAAAGTAAACTAATGTGTCATACATCTGTTATTATATTTGGAAATAAAAGCTACAGAGCGTGTACAGGCATACTTTTTATAGGCTAAAAGAAAATTCTTCAAGCCTTTCAATGAATTTTTTTGTTAAAACCCTTAAACGAGGCATTTTCGCTTATGTGCTGCGAATGTCTTATTATGTAGATGTTTTGCCAAAGTAGTGTTTTACCTGTCTCATCAAACTTAGAGACACATACCTTTGTCTCAAAGTTCGATGAGAGCCCTCCTTGCGAGGGGTTCTCGGATTTTCAACCTTTCAGATAAAACAGCAGGTTTAATTAATTTGTGTGAGTGAACTTCTTTGTACAACTTTTCATAAGTTGGCTTGTTGAAAAGAACCTGGTTGTTCAACTTATCATGGATTTTTCCCTTGGATCACTTCTGCAATTTTAAAAAGAGGGTTTCAGTAAGACGTCACAGGGGAAAATGTAACGCCCTTCTCATATCTGTAAACTTAACACAACGAAACAATGCGCGTATTATGCACTGTACCCACACTAACTCAATTGCAACCTTATATGAAAAGACTTTTACTGTATTTAACGTGTATTTTTGATTTTTTATCCGTTGATGGAGAACTGTAATTGACAGAAATTTTAAATTGCGTTGTATACCTTGAGTTAGAATATGGCATACGATTGGCACAGTGTCTTATGTTGGCCAATGAAGTATAACTTCTTACACGCATATACACACCCATTTTTTTGCCACAAAACTATCAACTTCTGATAATCTACAGCAGGATTCTCTTGAAATCAAGAGAATAATTAAGTTTTCATGAACAAACTCACTGCACTCATAAAGAGTCTATGTGGCCTGGACAATCATGGGTGAACGAGATTTTAGTTCTGCCATTTTCGTAATAGAGAACATCTCTCGAAAGCATCGACGTGCGGACTTTGAGAAGAACTTTAGCAATAAGGACATGGTTGTTGATTTAGGAAGTAATAATTTTCTCTGAATAGTTTTTATGAATGTATACCCAAGTTGGCTAAAGCGAATCATCTCTATCGATAACACCTTCGAGAATTGCGATACTTACGCATTTTTAATAATTCAATTAAATTAATTATTATTTATTTAGAGTTAATTCAAAGACTTTTATTGCTTTATTGTATGCCTTGGCCTTGTCAGTTTACAAAGATAAATACGTTTTAAAAAATGCCTTATGTCGAATGTAAAGTACGTTCATTTTCTAATATGCTTCTAGACACCGTTTACAAATTAGTAACACGTTTGATCGCGCGTGGCGCTGCATATAAAAAAAAATGGCGGTCAGCAGTGCAGTGCGGAAGAAAAGAATATTAAAAACATGTCTAATATCAAGTGTCAAATGTTAGAAGTAGTAATGTTAGGTTAGGTTAGATTAATTATAAAACAAAAATAAATAAACGATTAAAAGGCCAGTTTTTTTTTATCACAGTCATCCTAACACAACAACCAAGCTGACATTGATACATCATTGAGTCTAATTTGCCTTCGGCAATTTGTATAACTGATATGTTTATGAACAGACTACGCAGTTTGTATAGGGAGAATAATAGAATTTTCCTGGGACATGTATTTGAGGAACTTCATCAGTGCAATAGTTAACGTCAATGTAGTTGCATCCCGGACCTGACCTTCCATGGTTTCACAACATCAGATTGCTATTTGCCATAGGAAACGTATGTAAATCACCTCGATCAATTTCGATGCTAAATGTTGCAATTTTAGTGAGTTTTTATCTTTTCTGTGCCGTTGGAAGCAATTTCAAATTTTTCATGTAAATTTTATTTATTTTAACTCGGCACAACTCGAAAACCTAGTGCATACGGAATTAAAAAATTCCCTCGGGGCAAAACTCATTTAACCATTTTGTTTTTGTTTTGGGCTAAATATAGCGGGCGCTTTAGAACATGTGGCCGTTTTTTCAGGCCACCCTGTGCGCGCGTGTAAGTGTACGTGTCACACACCGATGCCTTATCGGATTAAATAAATTGAATTTAAATTACATTTCGTTCCTGTCGCCGCGTCTGAGCGACCGCTGTAATTGGCCCGCGCTCCAAAATACACCAAATCCTCTTAACGCCATTGGACGCGAACGTTGCCTGTGCAGTGCTCCGACCAATAACACGATCGTTTTTTTTTTTTATCAAACATTGTTTATTTTTTAGTAAACAGAGCAGTTTTCTGCCATTTTCAATTAAAATTTAAAATAAATTGCATTTAATCACGCTTGATAAACATGAAGCAAAACTTTTAAATGATTTTGTACTCATATTCCTATGGTGGACAAACATTGACATCTAGCATTGGGTTGATAAAGCAGAGTGCGTCTAGCTAAGCAGTGCACCAAATTAAGGTAGACAAACAACATGCAAACAACAGGAGATGACAGGGGCTCTCTGTTATCCCCTGGTCGTTGGAGTTCCGCAATTAGGGATGAGTATTCCTTCCACCCAATGCAGACCTGCGATCAGTCGTACTATTTTTAGTCGATATTTCAAATTCAACCATCCGTACCTTATAATACCTGATATATACTATTCTTAATTTTTAACTAAATGCAGTGAGAAAATTCAACCTTTCACTACTAGTTCGGAGTTATCCAGATTCCTGACTACGAGAAAATATAGAGTGGATAGGCTATACAGAATTCATCAACAACTAAAATGAAGACAGTCAGAACATTGCAAAAAACTGATCAATGCAAGTCGAAGGAATATGAAAGGAATTATTGAAGGGAAACGACCGTATGGACCATATAAGGGAAAAGAGATGGCGCAGGAAGCTGGACTTACCTAACAACTACACTTTTGTTCTTGAATAACGATGATGATGGTCAAACTTAACGAATTCATACCCCTGGTCACACGCGATGGTGCTCGGAGCCGACAAAAACGAAATTTTAGCGACAAAATATCGACGTAGCGGTCGATATTTTGTGTTGAATACAAGCAAGTCGAGAAACTGCCATGACAATCGATTTGTCAGTCTAATTTTCGGGAAGATGGTAGAACGAGGAGGGAAAGAATTGTGTCGCAAATGTCAACTAATATAACGTTGAAACAACAAAAGCCCAGGAAGATAGATGCATTAGAAATGTATGCTGCAAACTCACGGAAAGTTTTGCAGAACAAACTGCTACATTTTACACGAAATATATATAAAGCAACGTCTATGTTCTAGAAATGCGCGTACTGAAATATTTCGGACATGTCCCAAGATGTAGATAGTCGAAGGAAGTCTTTTGAAAGATCACGAAAATTAACAACTAAATTGAGGGATCTTAAGAAGCATCTTATGAAGAAGTCGTCAATAGATCACTGCAGTCATCTGGAATGGCGGCGGATAATTTAGTCTTCATTATCAGCGACCACAGCTGTTCTTCTAAGAGCATAAAGAGGATGGAAATAGCAATTCCAACCCCATAGCAATACTTATAACAACACCGCTGATGGAAACGACTACAAGGACCAGCAACGACAATAACGACGACGACTTAATTAATAGTAATTTATAGTAGTAATTTAACAATAGTAATTTCTCACAAATTTCGGCCCTTGTCTATATACTGACAATGCGATATAGTTTATGATTAACCTACATATAAACCACAAAACTTTGATGTAATGAGGAGTGGCTATAATGCATAACTTTAATTTCGCTCATTACATTAAAGTTCGAATTAAACATCCGAAAATTAAGTAGTTGCCGCTCAGGATGTTTTCATTGCGGAAATCCCTACCCTTTTAGCAGATAACATCCCTCATACCTACTGTTTCCAAATCTGCGGAAAAGGATTAAAACTCGTGATCATATTTTTAGAATAGTGTTCAAGGGAACCTGGTATTGATAATCGCTTTTAATGATCAAGTGATTTGGGCCATTCGAATTGCTAAAATAAAATTTAAATCCGTAAAGCTTCAGCAACTCCCACCTCCTTTCATCATTATGGTCAATTCGTAACCCCCGTGGATTTACTTTAGATCTCAACTTATAGATATAAAATAATTATAAATGATATACGTAATACACAGTTTTCGGAGATGCGACCTCAGACAAAATTGTCAAAATATAAGAGAAACTTAAAATTATTAATTATAATATTAAGGGTATTTTTTATTGTAAAAGAAATTGCGCACACAACATGTAGCGGAAACGCGATACCAGAACTAACAACGCCATATTGAATTCTTGTCAGCTGTCAGATTCTGCTTACATGGGAGTTCACGAAGGTTTCGATCGTTTTTAAGAATTTTTTTTTGTCACCAAGCCAAAAACGATTAAAAGTGATATTCGAGAAACTATGTATTGTTAAAATGACGTGATTGTCAGATATTCGTATTCAAAAGAAAAAAACACATTCATTCATTTGATATTCATTGTGGCTGTCGAAGTTGTATAGTTTCGGAACTTTTCAGTACATAATTTTTAGAACGAAAATCAATAAATAGTTTCGGAAACTCGGAAATCGAAAATCAATAGTTTCGGAACTTTTGAGTACATAATTTTTAGAACGAAAATCAAAACAAATTGAAAGTGGTTAGATACTTGGACTTTTTTTGTCAGCTGACAAGAATTCAAGATTCTGTTTACATGCGAGTTCACGAATGTTTCGATCGTTTTTAGGAATATTTTTGTCTGCCCGAATTATTTTTAATATTTGAGGTTACATTTCTGTAAGTGTGAGATTTAAATTTTTTCATGAAACCCAATAAAATAATTGAAGCTGATCGCGCGAGCGGCACGGACCATGTTTTTTTTACTGATTGGTTGGCCCGCTCACATTAAAGTCTACCTAGTCTATTTGATCACCGTAGTACTATACAATCTCTTAAAACATACAGATCTGATTCATTACTGTAAACTCGAGAGTGCTGATAAATTTTTGGGTTACAATTTTCCGATATTATTTTTGATGGGCCATTAGTGCGTGGGAGCCTTAATTTCTTTCTCCTGTTACATTATTCTCCCCGCGTCAGGACGTTAAATAAAAATGTCCGTCAGCTAAGAGTTTATGATTTATTTTTATCCTTCCCCCGCTCCCAAAACTGCCGTAAAACTTTATTTTTTACTACCTGCCGGATACTTCAAATTGGTCCACTTTCACCTTTCCTTGGCAACCCTTTTAATTCCGCCCCCCCCTTTCCCCGCGCGTGTATTTGTATTTTTTTTAATTAACCCGGGTTAGGTAGCTAACCGGAAATGCCGACACGGAAGTTCTCACCTTCCCGGAAGCGAGGCGAGCGGCGCGCGCCCCCTGGCTGTATTTATAAATGCAGCCGCCTTGTTTGGTGCTCTTTTATTTGTTTGGAAGTCGTGCTGTAATAAATTCACCCTGGTATTCGACGACATCTGTTGATGCTATCGAATAAGCTGAAAATAGCCAACCTAACAAAATTCACAGTTGTTTTGACATATAAATGCAGAATAGATATCTCACCTCCCTGGCAGAGAATGAAATAATTGATCTGTTAAATCAATGAAGAAGTGGCATACTATAAATCAATCCTAATTTTTTTACACTGTGCTCTTTTCTGAACACAAATGAGAAACACTTACATATGTAGGGATAGATAGTCACTGCTGCTTGGTTATGGACCACTTTAGAATGTTCCGCATGTTTAAATGGATGTAGGTGATTTTCTACGAGACAAATAAATGAAGAAAATCTATCCATATGATGCAGAGAAGAATGAATAGCTCGGGATAGCGATGAGTAGTATTAAGCCAGCAGATCACGCAGTAGAAGCAGACCAAAGGATATCTATATTCATCATGAGCAAGTTAACTGAGAGGAGAGATATGACTTTCTTCGAATATTAAAACTCTTGCCTTCTCTTCTTCTTTATTTTCATATTTAATTTCCAAAAAGATGTTGGTTTCACAGATTCCAGAAGAATTCCCTTGAGTAGTGGCAAATACTTCGTGGTGCAATCAATTTTATTTAAAATACGTTTTACTTTACTATACACACTATAGTAGTAATTTAATAACTCATATTGTGTGCGTACCTATTATAAAGTAAAGTAAAATAAATTTTAAATTAAACCACATTCTTAGGTTAACTTCTTCAACAACATACTTAGGTTAGGAGATTTTCTTCTTGAACTACATTCTTAGGTTACAACAACTTCAAATTTCTCAATGCGTAGTACGTGTTGTTTAATAATTATTAAAACCTCTTTTGACTAATTCATGCGTCTTAATACCTTTTTATTCATAATGGATAACATACGTAAGTATCGCCATATCTACTCTTGCTTATGGAGTTATTTTTAAGGGATTACATAACCCTGGAAGCTCAAAATGTAGGAAGAAATTTGGTTATTTTTTACAAGGAGTTAATTAATTATTTTATTTTAATTTATTGGCATTTCTTCATCTTTTTCTTCTTTCTCGGCGTTTCACCCCTATGGGGTGTTTTTGCCACAAAACAAGTGTGTTTTTTCGTTGGCAATGGGGGTGATGGTTGCGTTAATAAGGTCAATAAAAAAAGATCTCGTCATTTTCAAGTCATGTGGACCTCCTCCATCATGACTGAGATGCAATTTTCCCTGCGAGATTTTGTTTGAGACAGAAAAAAAGTTCATGTAATTGAACAAACTAAATATCTAGTATGCAGAAAACAGATTTTTTAATGCGATAAGTAAACAAACCTAATTATTTCATTTTCTGTCCGTCCAGCCATTTGTCTGCCCCCGTAACTTCGTGTAACGTCCGTAATTTAATGACTTAAAAATGGCCGTAGATGGGGCCGAACCGGCCGATTAACGCACGTGGCTACAGCCGTTGTAAATATATAGCAGGCTTAGCAAAGACGCGAACCAATTTTCCATTATTTTTGATGAGTTACAGCTAGTCTGTTTATAATAATCGTATGAAAAATATTTTAGGGAAAATTTTACATTAAAACGTTACCGATATTTCATTTCTAAATTAAATCATGACCAATTAATGTATATTATGGATGTCCTACAGAGACAAAACTGTATTTTATTTTTATTATGGGAAAGTAGGTGTAGAAGTCATTTATGGTGTATATCGAACTTACGACCGATCGTATGGTAGGCTTAAGTGATCACTTTACACATAATGATGTCTCTGTGACAAGAAATCCAGTACAACCGTTCTGAAAGATTTGAACAAAACTCAAAAAATATTCTGAATGAAATATGACCTTTTATTTGCATCTGACAAACGTGCACCTGAAAATATTGTCGGGAACGAAGATGGCGCCGCATTTTTTTTTCAAAATTTTTCGTTTAAACAATAGGTTAAAAATCCAATAAAATACCTAAATAAGTGCCGATTTAAACCCTAATTGTAGGCTCCCGGGGTGGTGTAGCAGCGTGAGTTACATTTTATTGGTCTGTCTCCGTTGCAGCCAATCTCCATTGCCTAAAAATTCTCAACACTTTTTGATATTGGGTCATCGTTCTGGCTCCGTACCAGAGGAACAAGCTTTCTGGAATATAAGATAAAGTGGCACTCCATAACAGTATATCATGTTGCCTGTACATATTAATACAAGCCAGAAGAATACAGAATTGACCTACTTGTGCAGCGTGACACACTGCAGATAGAAATTGAGAAACGTGGTCCTGGGTGCATAAACGGGGTCTCATGTGCTCTGAAATCTACACCCAACATGGAGCTGTAAATTTGTGTTCCTTTTATGGAGACTCGTGAAGCTGTAGAATTGATGGAAAATTTACAGACAAAGACTTGAAGGAGCTATAGAAGAAAATAAGGGCTTTTGTTGTATGGCGCTGTGTGACTCATTAATCGTAAAATATACCCTTTGCGCATGGAATACATAATCATTTATTGTTAAACAATTTTAATAAACAAAATTAGAAAAACTCTTAGAGTATCATCAGGAAAATGACGACAAATAAGTGAGAGTGGATGAGACTAAGGCGAAGTAACAGTATCAAGAATCACACAGAACTAAAAAAGATAAACAGAGAGGTGACTAAGGGGAAAACAATCTAGTCAAGAGTAAAAAAGGTAACCCATAAAAACCAAGTTTTTATTATACTCCCTGTCTTTCTAAAATATAACAACAATTAAAGACGAATTAAAACATATAACATAACACTAAACTTACAGTAATTTAATATATTTCTAAAATGTCAGATGTTTTGAGATGTCAAGATTTTGATAGATTCAATTATCATCAATATCGTACCTTATGAATTTCCAGCGTCAAATGATTTAGTCAGAATCAGATTTGAGTAATGTAGAATTAAATTAATTAAATTAATAAAATAAATAAATTATTATTTGATTTTTTCCCAAAAAACCCAATTTTGCTGTCATCTGTAAACCAATTGTTTTGTAAATTTTCGAAATTCGTAGTGATGTACCTATTATACCGACGGAGTAATTCAAATTTAGAAAATAATCCGCGACGTTATCGGGCCGCCGTTGCTAATCAAACTTTTCTAATGATTCCAATTTGAAAAAACCAATAAAATTTCTTAAAATCCGAAATTAAACTATAATTATTAATTTTTTTTAACGAAAATTTGATAGATCTTCTTGATCGTCGCCACGAGTCTACTTGCCAAGTTTCAGCTGGATTGGATCACGAGAAAAGGGTCAAAAATCGATCCAAAGTTTTTTTTGACGGTAAGCCGGCAAGCGAGCAAGCCGCCACGAGTTATATAATAGCGCTCCGTTACCATAATATTTTCCATCCATTCTGTTTTTGTTTATTTTGAAATATATTTGCAAACTCGACAAGGGTATATTTTATAATACTGTTCAATAGTGTACAGTGCGCGCCTGTGCGCATTACAACCCCTTCATCGAGAACGTATATTTACAAAACGCAATCATTAAAGTAGAACAAATATTGTTTTATTCTAGTATTGTGTATTCTCTGGAAGCATTTCAATTTCTCTCTAATGCGCTTTATTTTTCCGGGAGGCAATACAGTGAAGCTGAATAAATGTTGCCGCGTCACGCCATCGCATGTCCTGGCGGGCCCGCCGGGCGCCCAGCTGCCAGGAAGCTCCACAGCTGCCTTGGCTCATGCGACTGATCAATGCGAATGGGATTCCGATTCGACAAATGGACGAAAACTTGATGGAATCGGTCGTTCCCTGCATTTCTTTGCCAGTCTCGTAAAAACAGATGTTTCAGAAAGATTTTATTATTATTTGATTTGTTCAAGTTATTTTGCATGATGGCGAACGTTTTGCGGTTGCGCCTTGTGTGCATATTCCCCCAGTGAACCCGAATGGGTTCTCATTTATTATTGAATTGACTTTGTGATTGAGTTTGGTCTCTTTTAACTGCTTATTATATATTATCATTGTTTACTCGACAGCTTATTCTATATGTTGTATTATTAATTAAGAATTGATATATTAGATATTTTTTTCTTTCTTTCTCATTGTTATTTAAGTAGATTACATTACCTATACCTATGATTGTAAGTGGTTATCCATCACCACACACAAGAAACATAATTCTTTTTGGTGAGGTACCTATATACACACAAAAAATATCGATTTGTGAATATTGTCTATGTATCATTGTAAAAAAAATATTATGTATATATTATTAATTAAATAAATAAAAAAAATATATTTCATTAGTGTTAGGATGGGGAGGTAGGAATCAGGATAGGCGTGGAGGAAGAAAAAATTAGATATAGTACATTGAATGGTCAAAGTCGATTAGTAGTATAGTGAATGGTCAACGTCGATATAGTATCTGTAATCTAAAGTTTTATTTTAAATTCTGTAAAACCAATGTTACAAGTTACAAGACATGATACAGGACAATAGCTGTAGCCAAGCCCCCATTCAGAATTGATTTGTTTACTAGGATAGGTAATGGATAGTCAGTTGTACGTCAGTCCTGATGAAGATACGGTGGTATCGAAACGGTAGACGTAGAGCCATCATTTAAGCGGTTTATTCAAAGTTATTTAATCAAAATTTATATCAAAAGATACATGTGGCGTTGTACTTTCTCAGCCATGTATCCCCCAAGCATGACCCGAGTGCGTATGTATCGAATTTCACAATGCCCTGACCATTAGCAAAACGTAACATAATAAAAATATTTTCCCTTACAAAAGGTTTTCCTCTCTCCCTCGCGAAAGAGATTCCATCTGCCCGCATTTTCTGATTCATAAAATATCCGCTTTCTTATTTAGGGCCTCTGGCGAGATCCGCGCGCATTAGATCCACTCATTTGGGCCACATATCCGTATCCGCTGAATATTTTACAAAACTCATTGACCCGACTCGCTACGACGAGCCACGAGCGGCCACGCGGCCGCACCCTCGCTCGCGTGAGGTTTATTGACGATTATTGCTCGAAACAAAAGCACTTATCGGGAGAGCAGATTGGCCGTTGGTTGTCGGGATCTGGCCGCCAGCCGCGACCCTCGGGGGATCGGAAGCTGCGATCAGCTCGCGGGTACGCCACCGCGCCGGGATGAACAGATGTCTATTGATTTTGGAAAATGTTAAATAACTGAATTTATATTGGTTCACACTCGCGTCTGTATGGACAGTTCGCAACAGAGACGAGAAATAGATATAGGCCTGCAAAAAATACAAGTTCTATTTTTATAAGTATGTTCTAAGAAGGCATTTTAAAAGCATCAAAAATAAAGATTGATATGCGCACCTGGGAGTAAACAAAAATCCCGTACCTGTGGCTATTTCTTGGAAGCCATTAGACCCGGCCGCATGGCTGCGAAATTATCAAAGCGGCACATTTTCGGCGAATGAATTTTACTGCCGGGAGCTCCGCCTAGCAAAAGCAAAGAAACTTTTGTTTGCGAATCCATCCTCACCGTCGCCAAAAGGGTATAAAAGCAATACGCTTATACTTCCAGCGAGGATACACTGTTCGGAAGGCTCCAACAGTCCTCGCCTTACTAGGAGTGTCCGGGAGGGATTCCTGGCTAACCTAGGAAGCGATATCGCCGTTGCAGTCGAGTGTTCTCTTGCCGGGCCATACCAAGTCGAGCTTACGTGAAGCTCGAGTCTCGTCAAGTTTTTATCTCCGAGATATCTCTCCGTCCTCGCTCTTGCCGTCGAGCCTTTTCCGGCAAGAACCTACGCCAAATCTGCGAAGTGTGGTCGAGAATACCATACTAACATTATTTTGTAACAACAACAGAGACCTAAGTGCCTGTGATAATTTTCTTCTATACTTCTGTGTGGTCTTGTACATTTCTACTGTTTATATTTCTGTTTTCATCGTATTTTTGACTGTAAATAAATTATTGTAAAAAAAGAAACTTTTCAGTTATTTCCACGCCTTTGTCACTTGCACTCATAGTTTGAAACAAACCACCCCGTTTCAAGATAAATTAAAGATGTCTCATAGAGATAAATTTGTTTATATATGGATTTAAATAATATTTTCTTCTTCAAAAACGGCAAAATAATTTTTTGGCGACATAATTAATATAATTAATAAAAATAGACTTATTTTTAACCACGTTTGTATTGAAAAAAAAAATGAAACATGTTTCAGAGCCCTTGGCCCCTTCGTCAGGATACAATTGAATACTAACAAATTTCCTCTGGCATAGGCCGGAGGCCCTGTTCATCAGTTCTTATGGCTGTAATACGCTGGAAATCACCATAGTTGTTTTTGGGTGACCTCAATTCCAAGAAAATATAAGAAGGCCGAACCAAATCGTAGACATTTGATGCGGATAAAGGAATGTAACTTGATTCGTGTAACTACGAGTATCAAGGCAAAAGCAAATGGAAAAAGACTTGTGAAACATACCCATTCTAGATACATTCAAAACGATGAAGAAGAGATTTAAAGCATTCGTATTGTTTCGTTAAATATGAGCTGTGGAAATGAGTTATTGTCAGATGTATCATAATGATAAAAGCAATACTAGTAATATGTAATTAAAAAGTGACTTCTCAACACGGCCCATGAAAAAAAATTAATGTAATGATGTACATTCTCTCCGTACTGTCAATATTTTTCAATGGCAGGGTTATTTATGGTTCCATATTTTTTCCTATCAAACAGTACAGCAAAATATTTTTATTTATAATTGGTCATTACTTTGGTTCGGGAAAATTTATAAAAAATGTCTTTACAAATGAAATCACAAAGATTATTATGAAAAAAATAATATAAAATATTCATTTTAACGAAATAAAATAATCGATTTGATATTTGTGACCTTCAAATTGTTTTCTTTTTACCTTTTTAATTAACGGGTTGCAGGGGAAGGGATGGTAAGGGGTGAGAATAAATAAGTTATATTGTTAAGTGTTAGGTATAATATGTCTGCAAAATTAGGTCCAGGCAGAGCGAGGAATATTGAGTTGTATGTGGTGTGACATATATTATGTATCATATAAGATGGAAATTGTTATCCACCTCTATGTCGGTTTAACGTTCTGTGTTTGCGTGTATATAATGCATATAGTAATAGATATATAGATCGAAGTATATGAAATAGAACTAGCTTGGTCCCTGGAATGTGGCTTCAATATTCAACGGATTACTATGTGGGTGTCTTAACCTTCAAATTAGCAGGATATTCGTACAATATAATATTTGAAATGAACTAATTGATCGTTCTTAGTGGAAATGGAATGACTAGCAAAAATCGGAAAGAAAGTGATAAGCCTGGGTTCCGTCGGTTGCTAGACGGCGCATGCGGCCAATGCATCGCGGTCACCCGGTGGTATACATCTCGGCTACGGGGCGCTTTGCTTGATGATCTACAGATGGCGGCAGGCGTCAGATATGCCGATAATTTATATTAAATATTATAATTGGATAGAGGTTGGTTAAAATTTTCATCCAATCAGACTACATAGCTCGGTCGATAACTTCCTGATTACAGTCTCCCGGCGAACTATAATTTGATGGAATATTCAAACATCCCCCGATATCGACATATTATTTTATAAATATTCATGGGAAAAACAAATTGACATGTGAGCCTCGGGCTACGTGAGGGGTGGGGGTGGGGGAGGGCTGGCCCGCTGGCCGCCACCACAACTCAAAGTGTAATTAAATAATCTCGCACCGCCACTTCAACATTGTTCCAACTTTATAATTTATATTTTAAAACGGGTAATCCCAACCCTTATCAACCGTGATGAGATATCGAGCCCAGGGGGAGGGGGGGGGGGGGGTACAGGGTGGCTCTACGCATGCAGGGTGTTTACAAAGGAACGTACATTATTTTAAAATACTATAAATTCGTATACTACACATCTTGTGCAGGAAGGTTATTAATACCATTTCGCTCGACCAGCGTCCAAGTGCGGGACGAGTATTGGTACCTTTTATTTAAACTTTTTGTTAATTACAAAAAAGGTACTAGAATTCGATTACAATCTTTATGTATCACATTTCAGCTAAGCTAAGTTAGACAGAAAATTATATAATACAGCAATAAAATCAATATCGTGTTTTATTACAAAAAATACGTGTATTATCAGCGCCAGTCACTTGCTGCTCGGAATTTTATCTATGCAAAAATGTACAGGGAGGTAAAAATGACATTTTTTATGCAAATCTATCTTTATACATACACTTAAGTCTTTACAACAATATGGAAATTTAAAAAAAAAGTAAGGTATGTAAAAAAACTAACCCACAAAAAACAAGTTTTTATTATACTCCTTTTCTCATTTCCTAGTTATAACAGGTTTAGCTCTTACCCTACGAGTTGAGCAAGAGTTGGGGGACGCTACAAAATTGATTGATAAAAAATTTCGAAAAATCCAAAATTATACTATTTTTTTAACGAATATTTGTTAGATCATTTTTATCGTTGCCACGAGTCTGCCTGCAAAGTTTCAGCTTGTTTCGATCACGGGAAAAGGATTAAAAATCGAAAAATTCGTCAGACACGCAAGCAGACGCTACGAGTTAAAAGAAAGGGAGTATAAAAGTTTATCTTACAGAATCGAAGAACTCCAGTTGATGTTTTTTTGGTTCACGAGTAGGTATTTTCGACTAAAACTTTATGATTTTTTTGGAAAAATATTCGGTGGTTCTGCGAATATACGACAATATTTTTTACCCGCTGTACGTTTGATTAACTCGCAAGAGTGTCGGATGAAAATGTGTCTTAAATGATAAGTTGCAGTTTTTGGTACTTCTCTAGATGTTTCACGATGTAGAAACAATGTAGTTTCCGGCTTTTAATTGTTTTAAGGATTTGTTTTTATAATTTATATAAATTAACTTTGTAAACACCACTTATTTATTGAAAAAAATTCAACATGTTTCAAAGCCAATGGCTTCTTCGTCAGGATAACAAAAATAAAATATAAAAATCGAAGTATAGATCAAAATATTATAAAGTTATATATGGAAAATGATAATATAAAGTACCTACTTAACATAAAAATAAATTTAAAAGATAACTATTTGCAAGAAGGATCTGATTATTTATAATATTCAATTTACTATTTACACTCTTTCTTATTTCCAAAATTTCTAATTTATCAAATTGTGATTCTGTAAAATTTGTATGTAAAATTTGTAAACCCTTATTAATACCAAAGAATGATCCATATGGTTAGCAAATTCGGAATAATTATTACTATTTAAACACCTTAAGTGTTCCTTAACTCTAAATTCTAAATTTCTAAACGTTTTTCCTATATAAAAATAATCACAATCATTACAAATTAATTTATAAACACCCGATTTTTATATATATTTGATGAAGAACATTTTTTTAAATTTAAATTGCCAAACAATTTGTGTTACGACATCGAGACCAGCTCAAATGGCCGCTGGTACCACGCCCTGGAACGAAGCCCTGCAGTACAAACCGCAACCAGAAATTTTGCAGAAGTAATATTTTGTCAGGTATTCGGTTCGCAGGAAAGTTAATTGAATATTCAAACTATGTTTATTCCATTAATAAGAGATTAGAACCCTCTCAACCCACCCTCTCCCGGAGCGGATCCAGCTGGTAGTCCCGAGGGCATGGGACAAGGAGACCGGCACCACCCCGTATCGGCTTCCCTGCCATAGTTACAGAGGTCTCCCAATCAGTGGCGGCCCATTATAATTTAATGTTCGATTTTAACGCTAGTCAGTTCAGTTTATTTATAAAATTATTAATATTTGAAGGATTATG
This sequence comes from Agrypnia vestita, assembly GCA_016648135.1. NCBI lineage: Eukaryota > Metazoa > Arthropoda > Insecta > Trichoptera > Phryganeidae > Agrypnia > Agrypnia vestita. The sequence continues at coordinate 21,250 of JADDOH010014794.1, read as the reverse complement.
CCTTTTTACTCCCTTTATATTAACTGCTTGCTTGTCGTCAACAAAAAAATTGGATCGATTTTTGACCTTTTTCCCGTGATCCAATCGAGCTGAAGCTTGGCAAGCAGACTCGTGGCAACGATCAAGAAGATCTATCAAATTTTCGTTAAAAAAATTAATAATTATAGTTTGATTTCGGATTTTTAGAAATTTTATTGTTTTTTTTCAAAATGGAATCATTAGAAAAGTTTGATTAGCAACGGCGCGGCGGCCCGATAACGTCGCGGAATATTTTCTAAATTTGAATTATGCCGTCGGTATAATAGGTACATCACTACGAATTTCGAAAATTTACAAAACAATTGGTTCACAGATGACAGCAAAATTGGGTTTTTTGGGAAAAAATCAAATAATTTATTTATTTTAGATTTCTGCTTAGTTTTGAAGAATTCTACATTGCTCGAATCTGATTCTGACTAAATCATTTGACGCTGGAAATTCATAAGGTACGATATTGATGATAATTGAATCTATCAAAATCTTGACATCTCAAAACACCTGACATTTTAGAAATATATTAAATTTCTGTAAGTTTAGTGTTATGTTATATGTTTTAATTTGTCTTTAATTATTGTAATATTTTACAAAGAAAGGGAGCATAGTAAAAACTTATTTTTATGGGTTACTTTTTTATAATAAACTTAGTGCATGTTGGCCACTAGTTAGAGTAACACGCATGTGAAGAGTTTTTTTGTGAAGATGTTGGTGTGTAAATATTACAATGGGTGTGGTGTGTAGCGATATTGACATGCTGTGTAGTGAAATGTGAATTTGAATTCTGGAAACATATTAATAAATAATATCACATTTCAGTCCACTTCACCACTCCTAGAGCTGTTCGGGGAAAAAAATACCTTCCCCACCGCGCGCCCCTCTGACCTACTCGATTAGATTGATAAATTTTGTATTTAAGCTAGTTATTATCTATACCTGATGATGAGAGGGACTGCTCACCTCGAAACTATAGTAGTAATCTAAAAACTCATATTGTGTGTGTGTGTGTGTGTGTGTGTGTGTGTGTGCATTACAAAGTAAAATAAAACATATTTTAAACATTTTGTCAATTTATTTAAAGTTTTGTTGACTTTTCATACTATACGAAGGTAGCAAACTGAGTTTTTATTGCTTTATATAGTGCTGTCTAATAATTCATAAAAGTTTTGAAGTTTTCTTATTGAGTGAAACGCCATTAATTTATATTAAAATAAATATTATACAAATTTAAAATGTTTTCAAAAATGCAATATTCACATCATTCGTTGTAAGCAAAAATAAAATGAGTGCGTGTACTGATGAACGCGCGTTATAACTTATATTTCATTAGAATACATAAAAAAACACGTGTTGTGTTGTATACCTTGAGTTGGAACATGTTCTAACTCAAGGTATACAATACAAACGAGAATTTCCATCAACGGATAAAAAATATGAAGCACCCACATCAGTACCCACGTGCCAAACTGAAATTCCTGGTATAAAAATGGGAAAACAAAACAAGCACGTAATTCAATCACCATAATTACACAGTATAATATGAACACAATTATATTGTATTATGAAAAATACATCAGCAAATGGAAAATAAACAACAGCGCTCGGAGCGTATGCAATTTTCATAACAGCATTTTGTTAATAGCAGCGTGCGCAGTTTTCATAACACCGTTTGCAATTTTCATAACACTATTTTCAAAGAAAAAAAGAATTGATGTTGGTGAGTGATGTGAAAATATTTACTTCGTATGGGTGCGTGCATTTCGTTGCATCAAATCTTGTATTTAGCCAAGACAAAAAATCTTTTTATTGGATCATTTCAACTAGAAATAAAGCAAATGTACAATCTACTGATTGTACATGAACTATTTTTGCTCTTAGTTATTTAAATTTAAATTGCATTACGTCCGGAATAAAGTAAAGTAAATTTATCATTTCTGTTGCCTTTTGTATACTGAAAGATTCATTGGATTCTGACTTTTTCCCAATAAATACATAATTGGATTGTCCCACATTTATTCTGATTTATTTTAATATATTCTAAATTTCACTAAAATTAACACTGAATTACGAAAATGTTGAGTTATTAATTACTTGAGAGAAATTGTTCCTCCGATAGTACAGTTGAGAAAAAATAACTATATTTGTAATTCAAAGTTAAGTTTAGTATAAATGAAAATAATAACTACTATAACAGTTAAGAATATTAATATTATCTAATTAAATTGTGATAAATAAATATATTACTAATACGATACGAGTAGCATGTTGGTCTTGTGGTTAGGACTCTCGCCTCGTGATCCAAAGGCCGCGGGTTCGAATCTCACTCCAGACCAGCAAGTTAGTCCTATTTTCATAGCACAAGCGTTTAGCTTAGTTTGAAAATAGTAAGAATATTGATGTGACACGTATTCCGTGTTCGCATCTCTATTTAAAAATATATATATATATATAAATTTACACCCAAGTACAAATATCTTTTTATTTCTCAAATCTTTATTACCTAAACGCGTGACGGAATGGAGTTTTATTGGTACTTGAGTGAAAATAATGATTATTATCCGTGATATGATTCGCGAATTCAGAAAATTTGTTACTAGTTAGGTGATGCATTTTAGTTTAATGATGAGATTTTTAGAAATTTGATCGATTTATTTACTATTACAATCTCCTCATATTTTTTTCTAAACTTTGCCTTTTTCTAAATTATCTATTGATTTTGTATTGAGCAGTAACGTGCCTAAGTTATAAGTAAAATACAAAGGGAAAAAGTTAGAAAAATATTTACTTACATAAAATCTGAGATGTTCAAAATCTATAGAACTTTGACAGATTTAAGTATTTTTACTACGCTAATAATCGATATTTTACTCACTTCCCAATGTCGAATCGAGCTGAAATTTTATACATATGACAATATATGAATCATTTATCAGATTTAATAATTAATTTGTTAATAATTTTTTTTTTCTTTTCCTATATTTGAATTCGGTCATTATCTCAATCGGATTTGGTAATTTTTGGTACAAAACTTCTCTCAGTGTGTCTATTCTCTATTTCAAATAATAATAGCTTTGAATCGGTAATCCCAGTTTTCGATTGCTGACATCACATCAGTAAATTAAAAGTAGTCATTTAATCTTTACAATTTGCCTCCCTTACTTTCATGTCATTGTAGAAAATGATAAATATCTATACTTATATACTAATATTATAAAGAGGAAAGATTTGATTGTATGTTTGAATTGAATAGGCTCCGAAGCTATTGGACCGATTTAAAAAATTCTTTCACATTTAGAAACCTACATTATCTCTGATGAACATAGGCTATAGAATATTTTCAAAAACGTTAGGGATCCGTGTGAAAACTTTATTAATGTAACCCAACGTGTGAAAAACAAATCAAAAAACCTTACATCGCGTACGCTGCGGAAATTTTTGACAATAGAGCAAAGTGATGTACCACAGTTTTATAAAGGACATTAATTTCTACGTTTTTGTTACAATAACTTATGTTAACATTAAATGGAAACATTGTTTTTTTAGAGAACAGGGAAACCTTTGTTTTCCCTCATAAACTTATTTTTTACTTAATCTTTAACGCGTGCAACGCCGGGTATAACCAGTTAGTAATTAGATAAAATACAAATTAAGCTTTTAGTTCTTTTTTCGATCGGTTAAGAAAACATTTTTAAAATATTTACGTAGAGGCACTCAAAGAGGCTCTCACGAGGACAGTCTGAGGGTCTCTCGGTTTAGCCAACCAGCCCCTCCCATCCACCCCAAACTTCCCAGCGGACGACCTTTCGGTATACCGGAAAGGGAAGTATACTAGCCATTAGCAGAAAGCTTTGCTAAAACATTTCTATACATTCTGATAAGGCAATATGATTTGTTTTAGGCCACTCCATTCAAAGATGGTGATATTGATTCATATCTATGGAAATACAAAATTAATAACCAGCAAATGGTGTAGCGTTATAATAACTGTTATCTTTAAGTACAACTTCGTAATGTAATTAAGCAATGTTTATGTTAAGTCCTAGTGTGAGAGGTTTCCGCAAATCCTGACTTTCGTTTTAGGTACGTTTCGATGGAAATTTTGTCATGAGATGGTATTAGTGGAGGGATTGTACATAATCGAAGATTTCACACCTTTTACAGTGAATTGGAAATTGCTAGAGGGGTGTGGGATGGTCCACTGGATTCTGGAAGCATCGTGAAGCGACATTGTCTATAAAAAAGAAGACCGGGCCACTGCGAATTATAGTATCAGAGTTGTTTTGACAAGCGATACACGACTATAGAAAGGCAAATCCGTGCGCGTTTTACCAGAGACAAGTGATAAAGCGGGTTCTTACGTGCGTACTAGAGTGAACTAGTGCGAACCTGAGCGAAACAACCTCGCTATAGATAAAAGTGCAGCGAATTAAATAAGTACCTCTGTGGAATATTCTAGTGATAATTAGTGTGAATTAAAGACCAGTGCTCGAATGAAATTCGTGTCCAGTGATTTAATTTAGTTAATATAATGTCAGTAGGTATGAGTAATTTGATAGATCGCGAGGTTTCACGTGAGCTCATTTTTCTGTCTTTTAATTGGTTGTTACAAAATGTCCTCATTCAGTCGGTGACTGATTCGAAAAGTGATGTCCTCATCGATAACCCACGAATGGAGTTAATGGTGTCGACATCCTCGGATCAGCCGAGAGATAAATGGGGTGTCAACAGAATGACACATGTCAGATTCCCACGGTCGCTCTAGCTGTTATTACGTTGCTTTAGACAAATAAAGGGAGAGATTTTTTGAGACCTGAAGAAGTATCATCACAATCATACTCGTAAGACCGGGACATTTAGTTTATCGATAATTAAATTCAAGTATTTAATTTTCTTTCCATAGGCGTGTTAATTATAATTTACTTTCTTCGATCAAGACCAAGAGAGCCTGAAAACACTTCTGTTTAAAAGTTAATTCATATGTAATGGATTTTGTAATGGATTTTGTAGATAGGATAACTTCAGTACTTCTAATCAGATTTCGATTAAACTTTTCCAATCTTGCTAATATCTAGTCTACATTTCTTAGTCAGCTTGATCCGCCAACTTGTTTCGAAATGGCGGTTATTTAAATATTTAAAAAAAATCATAGTACCATCATCAATATTAGTCCTGAAAAAGGAGTAAAAAATATATAGAGTATGTACTTAAATAGTTGAATATCTCGCGAATATGAGATGGCGATAGATTGGTCGCATCACTCGGAGACCGGACAATCGAGAGCAGTTATCCGAAGGGAATCAAGAGGGCAACTGGCCACCCTAAAATCCCCTGGACAGAAGAAATCATCAAATTCGAAATTCTAAATAGTAGATAGCAAATATTAAAACACTCCTTCCTGAAATACCAAGATGAAATCGATCTTATTCTTACGGCCAATGCCGGAAAAGTGTTATTTTAAGTAAACTTCTTTGTTTATTGTTTTCGTTCTGCTACGTAAGTTGTCATATAAGTGATATATAAGTTGTTATATAAGTTTAAAAGTACATTTTTAAAATTTTTTTTATTCGTTACTCAGAGACTGAACAGATAACATTGAAATGACATTCATCGTGGCTCCACCCTGCCTTCTATAACATAAAGAGTTGATGAATGTTATAGTGACGTCACATGAACAATGACTAGCCCAATCGTATTAAGCAGTGGCTACCTGTTCAGCTTCCGACGGGCGGAGGACCCAGCACACAGCCTACATGAATTTTTCATTAAAATACATTCAAGAAAACTCATTTGGATTTTTCACCCCTCGCATGAGAAGGGTGCGGGAGCATAACGGTCAGACGTCACCGCGGATTGTAACACTTCTTAAAGTCTAAAAGTTATTTTATTTTGTTTTATAACCAAGAGATAATGAGATTAAAAAAATACATTTAGTGCAATTCATTGGACAGGCTGTAGAATGAAAACATTTAATTTATTTTTTTTATCTTTATTTGTTAAGGCTAAAACAGACCATGAGATAGTAATATGATTACAAAAAATATCTATGTGATTTTTTGTAATCATATTAGTGTAAAAATGATTCATCTGACGCAAAATAATTTCAAAGTGCATACTTTTTATTTATTTATTTATTTATTTATTTATTTAAAAATCCTTGTTTACAAATAAGATACTTAATACTAATTTAACAATAAAACATAAGATAAAACATAAGATAATTTACAAATTTTTTTGTTTTGTTTAATTTGTGGATTATGCCACTCTACTAGGCTACGCCTGTCCCAGAGTGGCGTTATAGCACACAATTTTAATATTTTTTCGAGTTCGTCAGTAGTATTTATTTTCATAAGGTAGTTATTATGTATCTATAGAGTATCAAGTGGAATGTTAGTGAAAGTTGAGTTAGTCATAAGTCCAAGTGTAAATATGTGTAGAATAATTGTTTAATGTAAAAAGGGTTAAAGTTTTGTTTAAGATTATTTTTTTATTTTCCTTAATTAATTAATTAATTTATATAGGTATATATTTTTATTTAAAGACATTATTACGCAATTACAGTAAGTAAATTTTCAGTTGCTGTTCTACCTTTGGAGGTAAGCCAGTTGTTTGCTAAAGCTTTTATTTTATTAATTGAGTATATTCTGATTTCCGGGAAGTCTGTTTTAAATATGTTAAATATTTTAGGCCCTATGTATGAGTAATTTTTCTGTCCATGTGTTGTCTTAGTTTTTGGTATTTCGTCACGGTTTCGTAATGCTTGTCTAGTATTATGTGAATGCGAGTTACTGGTTGCTGTTAGGTGGTTTGTGTTTTTAATGTAGAAGATGAGGGTAGACTTAACGAACAGCTGTCTAACGTCCAGTACATTAAATTCTCTGAATAGTTTGTCTGATTGGTATGTGAATGGTTTCTTACTTGCATACTTGACCCCATACTTTGTTGCAAAAGTGTCAAATCGACAAAATAATTTAGGTAGGTAGGTCAATCAATGTTGCTGCTAAATGGGATCAAACAAGGACAGGTAATTGGATGCCTAGGCCGTTCATTAAACGCCGGCATCCTATTGGATGCCAAGGCCGATAGGTAATTGAACTATAATCACTCAACGTTTAGATCCGGGTCATTAGACCCGGCCCCCTCTCACTCTCTCTCCCTCGTAGATTCCTGATCGTTTTGTAGGCAAGTTAGTGAATGCTTGTCCTTGACAAGGTTAACACGCATGTGATAAATATTGGTGAAAAGTTAACAATACTATGGTTGTGGTGTATGGTTTGTGAACATAATAGTGTAGTGTTGGTTCTGACGGGTACGTCTGGAAACCGGTAGACCTAAAATCTGGTAGAGGTTTATACTAATTTAACTAACTCTCTGTTATAATGTCTAACAACAAAGTCATTAAAAATATGAATAAAATTCTAATCTTGTTTTCCTGAGAAAAGGAGGGTTTGTGTGCTAAATTTCCTACATTTGTAATAAATTATAGATTATTATAAATTATAAATTGTAATAATTATACTTCTTCCACCGCAGGATATATGCAAGTCTTTCCCGAATTCTATCCTCTGTAGGACCATTTTATGTTCAGAATCCCGTTTTCTCATGCCTTTAGCCCTGTTCTTCTGTTACACTCATCGCGTTGGATGTTCACCAAATTTATTAGGACACCTCTTCTATTCATATTTTTAGACCATTGTTTCTTGGAAATGAGACCGCTTTGAACTTGGCAAAATGACAAACAATATTTGCAACTTGGATCTGGTCTCGAATGACTGAAAGTAACATGCTTAGGTTCTATTCTTAAAATGGTTTAAATAATGACACAAGGAGGGCTTACGATATTGATATATTTGGAGGGAAAGCGCTCACGCTTTTATTTGGAGAGTAAAGCAAAAAAAAATGATTTTTTTTTACATTTAACATTAACTAAAATTCCATATCAAACTGTGATTAATTAATTACGATGAATTTTTAATTTTTTTTTAAAATAAATATATTATAAATAAAATAGAGATGTGAACACGGATTCGTGTCACATCAATATTCTTACAATTTTCAAGCTAAGCTAAATGCTTGTGCTATGAAAATAGAACTAACTTGCTGGTCTGGAGTGAGATTCGAACCCGCGACCTTTGGATCACGAGGCGAGAGTCCTAACCACAAGACCAACAAGCTACTCTTGATTAATTAGTAAATATAATGAATGAGAAGCGGGTAAAATACCTTTTATAAGTTCGATTAACAAGTGAAGCTAATATAAGCATGATAAAATAGAAAATAACGATATTGTTACCATCCACATGTTTTATGATGGTTTTCATAAATATAAAAGGACTGTTACCTTGCTTGTGAAATCAGTTGATTAATCTCATAGTTTTTTGATGATAAATTTTGTGGTTGTTTAGTTTGTCTTTCTGTTCTATGATTTGTAATATTTTAGTATCCTAAAATATCTAAACTCGGTGTACTGTCAATGTAATATTTTATGTTATATGCTTTTCACTGTTTGTGATTCGGTAAAAAAAAACAAATAAAAGGTTGGTAACTTTAAAGTGAAATAAATTTTTAAAGGTACTCAATTTTACTGAATATAAATACCTTATTATAAAATAGTTTCAACCCGCTAAAAGGACATTGATCAGTTTGTTCCCGAGTCGGGGGACGGAATGGTCTGGCGCCCCATCATCCAGGGATGGCCGCCCGATAAGCTGCTTGTGTCGCAGCCTACAAAGGCGGGAGAGGCTCTATTCTATTTTGATCAAAGAATTATCCATTTTAATTATTCCGAATCGAAAATATTCCGCCAGGTGCGCCGAACATGAAATAAATTAAATTTGAGTGCTCACCCCGGAAGATGGTATTGTGTCGGGAAGAGAAATTAATTTCCGAATATATTTTGAGACACCTGTCCGCCGACTGCTGCAGAAACCGGGGACGCAATTATTGTTAATACAATACCCGGCTCTTGCTCTCTGAAGAATCTGGTTTTAATATGACTCCACTCACCTGTAACAAATGAAAAAATCGTTATTAACATTTCAAAAGAACAACATTTTTCGATTGGCGTAATACATTAAAAAAACTAACCCAATAAAAGCCAAGTTTTTATAGTACTCCTTTTCTCATTTACTAGTTGAAACATTTTTTTTTCGCTTAACCCACGCGTTGGGCTTCGGTCGGGCAATGCTACGAAAAGGAGTAATAAAAAATTTCTATGAGTGATAAAAAAACTTAATGAGTTGTATGAAAAAAACATTCAAAATTTGATAATTTCAAAAATGTATTACTTTTTTTAACGAAAATTTGATAGATCTTCTTGATCGTTACCACGAGTATGTTTGCAAAGTTTCAGCTAGATTGGATCACGGGAAAATGGTTTAAAATGGATCCAAACTTTTTTCGTCAGACAAGAAGACAAGCAGACGCCACGAGTTAGTATAAAGGGAGTAAAAAAAAAGGAATTTTCAAAATGAAAAATTGTTTTATTAATATTTTTAATATTTAAAGCATTAACTGTGTAGTTAGACATTATAAAAGAGCTTTTTATACTAATGATAACATTATAACAGACATTTAAACAGAGCTTAATATTAAATAAGAGCTTAAAGAGCTTAATAAGAAATGGTTTTCTTCTTCAAACACAGCAAAATTATTTTGTGGTGACATAATTATAACTTATAGAAATTAACTTTGTATATACCACTTTTTTATTGAAAAAAATTCAACCTGATGAATAAGCCATTGGCTCTTAAACATGTTGATTTTTTTCAATATAAAAGTGGTGTATACAAAGTTAATTTCTATAAATTAGAAATGGTTTTATTAATATTTTTAATATTTAAAGCATTAACTTTGAGGTAAGACATTATAACTGAACTTTTTATACTAAAAACAACATTATGACAGACATTATAACATAGCTTTTTCTACAAATAATAACATAGGAAAAATACTTATTTACAAAAAGATAAAAATAATATATTAGGTCCTTACATATGAAATTGACGTTTAGTATGGGAGGAACATAAAGCCGATTTTTTTTTATTATAATATATTTATTTAATCAAAGTATGTACCATTGCTATCTATGCACTTTTGCCATCTCATAGGTAGTTCATCGATCCCTTTACTAAAAAAACCATTCGGACGGGAATCATTAAAATCTTTGAAGGCGGTTTGGACTGCCCCATCGGAGTTGAATTTTTTCCTTTGCAAGAAGTTATCCAAATTTCGAAAAAAATGGTAATCTGTTGGGGCAAGGTCCGGAGAGTACGGTGGATGTCTTAGACATTCTAATTGAAGCTCCTCTAATTTGGTAGCCGTCTGTTGTGCAGTGTGTGGTCTAGCGTTATCATGAAGCAGCAGTAGCCTAGAGCGATTAACCAGCCTCGGTTGTTTAGCAGCTAGCTTTTCCATCATGGTTTGCAGTTGCTGACAATAGACATCTGCTGTAATCGTCTGGCCAGATTTAAGAAAGCTGTAGTGAACGACACCAGCACTAGTCCACCAAACGCTCACAAGTAACTTTTTTGGAGTCAATTTTCGCTTGGGGCATGGTTTGGCTGGTTCGGCAGGGTTCAGCCATTGCGATGAGCGCTTCCGATTATTGTACATGATCCACTTTTCATCACAGGTAATGATTCGATTTAAAATCCCTTCATTATTGTGCTGGTTGAGTAATGCAACGCAGCAGTCAACGCGCGTTTGTTGATTTGCTTTACTCAATTCGTGAGGTACCCACCTTTCAAGCTTTTTCACCATACCAATTTGCTTCAAGTGGATTAAAACAGTTTTAACACTAACACCGCAGCCTGCAGCTAACTCGGATGTGGTTTGCGATGGTTCGCTTCCACAATAGCCTTCAATTCTTCATTATCAACTTTGGTCTCCGGCCATCCACGGGGCTTGTTCTGCAGGTCGAAATTTCCAGAACGAAAACGTTGGAGCCAAAAACGCACTGTGTTTTCTTTTGCGGCACCGTCGCCATACACATCATTAATCCTTCGAGCCGTTTCTGCAGCACTGGTGCCACGGTGGAACTCGTACTCGTAAATAACGCGATATTTCACGTTTTTCATTTTGTAAACTGAGTGACGCAAAGAAAAAAACAATTGAGGAAAAAACAAACGAATTATAATTATCAAAACACAAATACATGAGTAAATAGCTGTATAAATTTGGATTTGGAATTCCTAACCAAAGAGAAGATATTTGAGATCAAATTTGCCAGTACGGCAAAACGCCAATTTCATATGTAAGGACCTAATATTATACAACTCAGGAATCTACCAATTAACATGGAGCTCGTGTTCATCATCAGGACATCTCGCAATTTCAATACAAGAATCAAATAATATACGAGGTGTCTTAACAACAACAATTTTTCTGAATTCGATAACCATCTCATCGAAAATAATCATAAATTTGACTTAAAAACAGGGGTGAAAATATTAAACACCAAATAAAGTACTGATTCGGCCCTACTCGACTCTAAAAAAAATTAATAATGTGTGGATGTTCTTACTGTGGAATTGGTGAACCTCGCATTGTGTAGAGATCATTTAAGCTGGCTCACGCGGGTTGTAAGCCCTGGGCCATCGTATAAAAGACTTCAATACACGTTTTTTTTATTTATATATATATAGCTACGTATCTGTGAAACTTCTATAATTCATCTTGATTAAAAAATGAGTTTTTTAATTTCCGTATGTGTGGCACGAGATTTATTTTTCTGTATGCTATGGGGAACCTGTCTTCAAGGGGAGTTCCTGAAGAATGGAGATATTCATTCGTTTCGAAGTCTATGGAATACGCAATACACAACGCCAACACCACGCTCATATTTCTAAAACAAAAATAGGGCTGTCCAAAAACTTTTTTCCATGAATTTTAGTTCATCCCCATCACTAACTATGGTGTCAATATGTTTTCTTTTGCTTATTTAGTTTTCAGCATTGTTTGTGATTTTGGAAGAAAAGTAGCGATTTTAAGTAAGAAAAAAAATTATAACATTTCTTTCAATCAAGGAATTTTAAATAAAATGCGTGCATCATGGTACAGCGTTTAAATTAAACCATCTCCAAGTCGAGTAGACAAAATTTATAAAGAAAAACCTATTATATGTTATACCTCACCAAAAAGAATTAAGATTCTTGTGTGTGGTGAGGGATAATCACATACAATCATGTTGGTAGTGTAATCTAATTTAACAAACAATTTAAATACTATTCATCTAATATATCAATTTTTTTTTATTAAGCAGTCAAAAGAAACCAAATTCAATCACAAAATTAATTCTACAAACAAGACATAACCGCAAATCATCCACCATTATACAAATTAAATTGAACAAATCAAGTAATTGCTTAGGTATCTTCATCGATTCGAAGGAAGTACTCGACAGTTTATCCCACGAACAACTCGTACCAGAACCAAAAGAAAACGGAATTGACCACACAGCCCCAAAAGGGTAAAAAGCCACTCAACGAACAGACTTAACATAGTCAAATCAAATGAATCTCTAAGTTATCCACCAATTGGTGAATTTAGAGTCCCCCAAGGTACGGTCCCCAGACCTCTACCATCTATGACCAAAAGCTAGTTGAGTAGTAATATACAAAGATAATAAAGAAAATTAACGTATTTAAAATAGTTTTATAAAAAAGTAACCCATAAAAACGAGGTTTTTATTATACTCCCTTTCTCATCTACTAGTGAAAACTGGTTTGGCGCTTAACCTACGCGTTGGGCTTCGGTCGGACGACGCTACGAAAGGGAGTAATAAAAAAATTCCAAAAATCCAAAATTATACTAAATTATATAAGGCAACGCGTCTACCAGACGCGCTGTAATATTTTCATACAATTTAATAATTTGTATGAAAATACCATTCAAAATTTGAAAAATTCAAAAATTTATTAATTTTTTTAACGAAAATTTGATACATCTTCTTGATCGTCGTCACAAGTCTGCTTGCAAAGTTTCAGCTCGATTGGATCACGGGAAAAGGGTTAAAAATCGATCCAAAGTTTTTTCGTCAGATAAGCAGACAAGACGACAAGTAGACAAGCAGACGCTACGAGTTAAAAGAAAGGGAGTAAAAATGAATCATATTTAAGCCATGAAACTGGATTTTCCTAAATAATAATAATACCCGTAATAATTTCAAAAATCTTGAAATGCGAGTGCACGTTTATTATTCTTTAAATTCGTGTTTAATTAAAAAAACAACAAAGACGAAAACATTGTGTTTTAAGCTTGTTACGGATGAGTAAAGAACAAATAAACCACGAGGAACAAGCCACAACCCCTAAATTCTGGGGTAGTACACGGGACGCACTGTTCGTACCGCCCCAGGTCTTCCTAATCACTCTCCATTGTGCGCTGCAACCAAAACTTTTCTGAAGGGATGAAATAATAAGGAAGGGAGGTACTCCTAACTCAGCCCCAACCCCGTGAACGAGTATGAATGAGAATTTTTCATGGGAAATTTTGAAATAGAATGTGCTCATCGCAGTATATATGTAATATATTTCCCCTTGCGAGTCGGACGGACTGCAAATTGCAATTTCTCATTATAAAATGTAAATTATTTATAGAACCTCGTGGAAGCTATTTACTTGGCTTTTTTAATAGTTAAAAGAGGTAAATAAGAACATATTTTAACGAAATGAAAAGCAGAAAGAATAGAACACCATCCGAATCCCTTGTAATATGTCAAAATATTATCGAAGGATCTAGTACGGCCAATAGCAATTTAGAGTTATTTCCAGTATTCGGGAAACGCCTGGAACCTTCTCCTAAACACTAGAAAGGAAAATAATCTTCTCGAGAGTTCGATAAAACCAGGGTTTGGGTATAAATGCCGATAATACGCCGCGGTGCGGAAGTCTTGTTTTGACATTTCTATCGGTGCGAAGTACGCTGCGGAACGACGGCCGGGATGGGCTGTCGGAGCAACAGATATCAAGTGAAATAGTCGGAGTAGTACCTAACTGGCGATTTAAGTAATGTGTGATAGTTTGAATGGAATATTCTAGAAAGTGATAAATAAAGTGTTACCCAACGATAATAATGTGGGCATAGACGAGTGATAAATAAGGATATAGTGTGATTTAGAGAAAAGCGTCAAATCATTAATTAATAAATCGCTAATACATTTCCAGTATCTTCATTGACTTCCCTCAGCTACGAGCCCTGACAATATTAAAGTTGTAAATAGCTTAGGCCCTTTGATTCACCCATTATAGGTGTTCAGATGATGCAAGACAAAAAAACTCAATTGGCTTCAAAAAATACAAGCTAAAAGAATATATATTAAAGCTATGTACCTAATCTTACATTAATTTATAATTACATATCATGTATTACTTGTAAAAAAACATGCAACACTCGATAATGACCTGCTATATACTTTATAAAATAAACATTATTGTCAAATATTGAAGGCAACCATGCCGTAAAACTGCTGTGCAGTTTGGCATATCTACAATGTAATAAATATCAAAAAATTAATAGATATATAAAAAAAAAAGATATATTATCAATCTGTAGGTTAAAGTATGTCATCTTTACGCCAGATGGAGTTATAATTGATGTGTCATCATCGTCGTCGGTTGCCTCTCATAATTGTAGGTCCTCCGCTGACTGAAAGTTTGAATCCTGAATCTACAAGTTCTGAGGCGGCTGGCGCCTGTTTTCTTCTTTTGTTTGTTTGTTCTAATTTTGCTTTTGTTATCGTTGCCCTCCAGTTAAGCAGGTCTTCTGCAGTTAGTCCACAGGTGTTAATTAATGTAGGCCTTTTGAAGGTTCTGTTTTAGGGAGTCTTGTGCTAAGGGCCGTAGTGTTTTTGTTTGCTCCCTATGTGAATTTGACATAGCTGGGAGTAAATAGAACTTACCAAATAAATATTTACGTAATCCCTATTATTGCATGTCCCAAAATGTAGAATGGATGTAACGGATAGGCACACCATAATGCGCAGTGAGCAACTTTATAACGATGATGTCGATTTTTTTAATGATAACATTTAAAGGATCAGACATTCCGACATAAAAAATACAGAATTCTAGCCTTCTGACTACGTAGCCAACTTATTAGAGATGTCACTTCTGGACGGTGGTTTTTATGCTTGGTATCATGATGTCAAGTGTGGCCACTAATATGAGAGAAAGTGTGTGATCTATGATTGGAATGATTAGATTGAGATGTGGTTGACAGGCTGGTCAGCCTCTTTTGCGAATATACTTTTATAAAAGTTTAGGTGGTTTGGAGATGATTAGGAGCAGTTGCTTTTTCGGATCACCACCGTCATGCGAAGGAAAAGCTCCAAAAGCGTAGAATATTTGATGATTTATTATCTCGATAAAAGAAGTACAAAATATACATGAGTATGATTATAAAGACAATGATAGATACTCTAAGGGCCATAGCCTTCGGCCACCCGCCGGAGGTCTACGAAGGACTGCTGAAAGATGCTCGCCTAGGGCGTGTGCATCTTTTTATATAATTTACGAACAAAGGAGTCTTCCGTGTGAGTGTGAAGAAATCGTCCTGGTGGTGCAGTGATTTGCCGTCTACGTGTGTCTTGCTCATGCCCCGATTTGCCTATGTGGCATTCCTTGCCATTGTGTGTGTGTGTGTGCGGCCTAGATTGGTGGTTTTATGCATTGTGGTATGAATTCCACAAATGCATTCCGAAAAAACTTGAATTTAATACCCATAAATATACAAATTATACAAATCCATAAAAATATACTAATGAACGTAAAAACCGTTTATTTTTGTATATACAAACGGCAAAACTCTGAACAGTAAAAAATATGACAATATTTTATAATCGTTTATGAAGTTCAATTGACTGCCTATCGATGGTTTGCTTGTTCGATATATAATTTTTTTTTTGGTATGATTTAATTGGAAATTTCAAAAATGACATGACTAAATTATTTTGGTGGAACTGGTTTGTCTTATCAACGCCCACAATCTGTGGTATGTCATAAAAGCGATTTTCGAATGTCAATCAAAAACGTCATTACCCCAGAGATTGCCAAGTAGTAAATTATATTGCTCGATTTTCAAGTAATAGGCCTGTTTACACAAAGTTGGCTAAATATTGGATGACAAACAACCAGAATTGGGAAATTTTGATAATAATAATATTTGGATAATTTATATACCTAACGCTATTTTGTGAGAACTCACCTCAAGGTCGCTTTACACCTTAAAATTATTTTACAAAACTTACTGGCTAGAGATGCTTATATACTATATATTATATACTGGTTGACATTCAAAAATTTTTTATTGTTGGTAAAAACTGCAGTTGTGAGGGCCAGGAAAATGGTGGAGTGGAGTGATGTGGAAGTGGAAAACATCAGGTACTGTTGTAACAGTCTGATTCTATAAGTTGTTGTATGATTGTCTAAATAGCTGCTACTTCCGTTGTTTTTTGAACTGTGGTATTTCATTTATTTTTTATATCACTGTTTATTTATTTACGTATTTTATGTTATATGGGCTAATATATGATTCACATTAAAAACACATCGACGATTCCTACGAATACTGTACATTCAAACACTAAATATACAATACACATAAATGTACATGTAAAATATACTTAAATGCAAATATACATGTTACTAGAGCGTGCCGAAGACACTTGTAATTGGGATAATGGGCATCGTCTTCACTTATAATGTTTTATTATCAGAGTATCATATACCTATTATCCTGTTAGTGTCTCTAATAAATAATAAAAAAATAAAATGAAAAAATACTGTCGAATCTGCAAAAAATCTTTTTCCAATTTAATTTTTTAAAACATTAAATTTACTTTATATTTTCGAAAAAAATTTAAATTAATTTTCGTGTCAAACAAAGCTTATACTAAAGGAAAGGTTAACAATTTTTTAACATTATCCGAAAATATAGAGTAAATCGGATGATTTAAAATATTATAGTAAAACGAAAATCGATTTTTTGCAGATTCTACAGCATACGTTGGGACCATGAATATTGTGATATTAACATGCATACAGTTTGAACTCTTTTATATTCACTGTATTTTGTATTATTTTAGGTAGGCTGTCGAAGATTTTCAGTCCTTTTTTAGGTACATCAAACAATTTTTGAAGTATTTTTGTTTTTTTTTCTGAAGTCATACCGTCGTCGCCTCTTGTACTCTCTTTTTAAAATATATATTTTATCGGATAATTTGACCTATTATAAGTATAACTCACGTCCAAAGCAAATTTAGCCCTAATATCATACGCAAAGTAAATCACTTCAAAAGCTTTGGTGATTCCGTGACCAATCACAGAAGTGCGTGCAAAATACGTGTCGTAGTAGCGCGACCAATCGGGGGCCTTATCAACATACTCGACAAGCGGGACCAAGAACGGAGAGAACAGAGTCAGTGCACATTCATTGTGTGTCCATTTCACACTCAATCATTCCTTCTTTGACCGCAGAGCGGTTTACGTGCATTTAGTTTTTTAACCTCAATTTATTTGTAACATTTTTATTCTATCTATACTATATAAATCTCTAAAAATTTTATCCAAATCTCTAACAATCCCATTGATATACATTACCATTCCAATAAATAATTAACAAAGCAAAAATGTCGAAACACAACGTATAATTATTTATATAATTATTTTTCATCATACGTTTTATGATTTGTGTGGAAAATCTGTGTTAAATAGAGTAAGGAATGAACGTATTAGAAATTAAAGAAATGCTGGCTGTAGTGAAGTAGATTGAATACAGGAAGGCTCTCTGTGATGGTTCGGTCATGTGGAAGGGAGGAGAAGATGATAAAGAAAATGTGGGAGTCAAGTGTTGAATGCAGCAAAAATAAAGGCATTATCAGATAAACCAAACATTGGAGAAAAAGGGCACTACCTAATTTTAAAGCTTTTGTACCACCAAACAGTTTCACGCCATAGTATCTAAAGTGAAGATCGCTGGTTGCTCAGTACAACAAAAATGAAGTGAAGATTCTCTCCGACGACGCTTTGTCTATATATTGATTTTTAAAACACTAGTAGTTAGAACGTCCATGCTGCTCCAGACAATGGAACTCGACCATTCCATACCTTGGCCCTGCAACAAAGGCCATATCTAGATCGTCCTAGTTTGATCTTGATGGGGTAGAAACTTTGCTTTGAGTTTCACTGAGAGCAGATTAATATAATGCCCACATATACAAACTTTGAATTTCTCTATTTTCATACTGTAAAGGCGATATCTCTATATCAGAAATTTTGACAGCAGCTCAAATCAGCCTATTCTGAGTTGTTCTATTTGATTCGGTTTAACTTAAGCACATTTTTAATTTTACAGAAATTATTAAAAATATTTTTCGCTGTTTTGAAAATAACGTCTTAATATTGTGGACAAACGGTATATAGCAGAGGTGGTGTATACAGTGATGGCCACCAACAGAATTTTCCGATGTTCATGTATATATTAGGTATTTAATACGTGTGGTAAGCAAACATGTGAGGCACAGGGTTTAAAATGAGATACGTAGATACGTAAGGTATATTCACACAATTATTTTATTAATCGAAACTATAAACTAAAGGGACGTCTAAAGTTTCATGGGCTACTAATCAAGACAATAAATTATCGGAGCTAAAGAGATTGGAGAAGGACGTGGAGATTTCTGGATATATCTAGCAGTGGACTGACAGATGCTGCTGTTGAAGAAGATAAAGATTGGCTTCCAATAGCTCTTAGATAGTAGTTCCATGTCTCCTTTGAATCCCATTCTTGGGTATCCACTCTCATGGTTATTATAATATCTGAAAACTTGTCCTGCCATTTCAATTTTCTTGTTTCTATTACCATTACTGTACTGTACTGACAATATTTGTTTGTTGTAAGGTCTAGACAAGTTGCACGTAACTGGTCCAAGAAATCTTCGGACAAATTATTTTCGAATTATCCTTCTCTATCTTCAACTAACAGGTCACTTTATTGTGATCCTTGAGATCAGGTTCTTTCCACATCTCCTCGGATAAACAACTTTTTTGAAACAATGTTTGTATATATATATGTGGGGTTCCGTGTCTCGTATCTTGTACGTACGTAAAATAACCGATCTTATTGTCTAGATATGAATAAAAACCTGTGTGAGAAGTGGCCTATATACGGCGTGGGATGTGCCAGATCTGCCATATGCCATTTCTAATCTCTGATGTCGATCTTATCTGTATGTAAGCACGGACATCTGCGATTCTGATAGCGCGTGTTTTTCGTCGTGCGATTGATTTTCCGTGAGAATTCGGCGCTGGTCAAAACGCGTGGGGTAACGGGTCGTTGACCCCACATATATAAGTCCTTGTTACATATTTGTTAAAATAATTCATATCTTTTGATACTCTTCTGTGTATGTATGCTTTCTTCTTAGTATGCATTTTATGTTGCAAAGAAATATTGTAACACTTCATTTTTGTGTATATATTCTAATTCAGTGCACTATTTTTACCCACTGTATTGTTTGTTTGTAGGTTATAATGGATAATCATACCATTAATTATTTAACGCATATGATAATTAATATACCGATAATAGACCGAATATGACCGCATTTTATTACAAAATATTCTTTATATACCTACCTACATATTATCATTATGTTCTATCTTCAAATGGAAAATATTTTATAATGTATAGACGTGTTTAGTTTCCATATAGACTTAAATTGTGAATCCCTTTGGGGAGAATGACAATAATGTTGATATATAAAATGAATATAAATGGTTTGTGGTGTATTTAAACATGCAACAGAGAATCGCACACACAGGAGGGGTTGATCGCCGCTGAAAGACGCGGTCTCACTATTATTTTTATCGTTTTGTAATTTTGCCCAGGAGACTGGATCCAGGTTGTGTGGTCCCTTTAATATCCGTAACAGCGCAGTCCACCGCCACCCCGCCCCACTCCGGGTTATTAAGGGATGGGAGGACCTCCACACAGAATGTGCATTTCAAATAACCCCGGAACTTCTTGCGAGTTTTTCTTGCCGTGTATATTTCTGCCTGTAGAGGACACAAAGCGCTTTGTTGGAAAAACAAAATGGAGTCAACACAAACGCTAGGGGAAGAAAATGGTTTGTTTTTCAGATATAAAACATCCCTCATGATACCCTCAATATCCGAGCGCGAGGCGTTTCAAATAACCTATTGAAAATTTAATACTTTAATGGGCTGCAGTAAAAATGATTTATTAACGGTTATTTTTTAAATAAAATTTTTATGAAATAGGGTTCCAGGGTTTAAATGGCTTTGTGGATGATTATTATTTAAAAAAAATATTTTTTTTACTTTTAATTGTTTTTGTATCGTTCTTCTTATCGCAGACGGCGTCAGTTTAATTCCGGGAATTCAATTCAATTCATTGCAAACTAAGTGTTTAAGGCATACATATTATGAAATTTTATATATCAGAATAACAATATTTAATTAATTAAAAATAACATGAAATCTGGTTGAAGGTGTAGGAGAATCCCGCTTTGAAAAACCCATTCGGATACAGTTCTGTGAATTTTAAAATCAATCTCTTATTTATTTGTTTTAATTTTTTGAACACTGACGTTATTTATTGCAAAGAACTCCATTATTTTAAATATAAAAATTAAAAAAACACAATGTTTTTTTATGAGAGTTCAATATTTTATTAGTCTCTTACAGGACGATCGTTTCGGCTGTTTAGGCCATTATCAACTGATACACATAGCTATTATTCTTGAGTTTATATACAAATATTTTGGAAAAACCTTAATAATAATACAGAGGTACAGGACCGATCGTCCTGTAAGAGACTAATAAAATATTGAACTCTCATAAAAAACATTGTGTTTTTTTAATTTTTATATTCTTATTTATTTGTTTATTAAGGAATCTTAACAGTTTTTAAACATATAATGTAAAAACATAGTGTCCATTTCATAGATCAATTAAAAAGATTAACAGATGTTAAGAATATATTTTTAAGTTAATTATTTTGAATTAATAAATGAATAAGCAACAAACAATGTTAAGACTGAATAATGGTAAGTGATTGAATGTGAAAAAAGGTAACTCATAAAAACCAAGTTTTTATTATACTCATACATTTTTACTCATTTGCATTTTTTATCAATGATCTGCAATTTTTTCAGATACTTATTATTAAAAATTAATTTATAAATACATTTACATTCATT